>JAJMDD010000018.1:0-217101 GCA_030573355.1 Helenozyma rhizophorensis
CGCAGCGTGCCCGAGGTCGACACCGAGCGCGCGGTGCCGCGGCGCCCCGCCGGCGGCATTCGCCAGGCCGACCACGGCTCGGTGCCGTCGTTTGTGGTGTACCACGACGACGACAGCGACCGGCGCGAGTCGCCCGAGGCCGGGGGCTCGTCCAGCACCACGCTCGACCTCATCCAGTTGCTTCTGATGCTGCGCAACTTGGAGCAGCTCTACGACGTGGAGGACATGAAGTACCCGGTGAACGACATGTTCCTCGTGGGGTTCTCGGTGCTCGCCAACGAGCCGTACACGGTGTTCCAGGACGTGCGCCACGACCTCATGCACTACTTGCGGCTGTTCTCGCTGGGCTCGCAGCTGCTGGACTTCAAGATTGGCCTCGTGTACACCACGTTGGCCGTGGGCGCGTTGACGATGCCGGGCAAGGACTACGACCACGAGGAGGTGGCCACCGCGTTCATCAACAAGGCGTGGAACATCTTGGTGGACCGCTTGATCCCCAAGCACACCAGCTTGATGTTGCAGAGCGAGATCCTCAAGAACTTGTACGTGCTCACCTACACGTATCTCCGCTTCTTCAACAACGACCTCATGCTCACGTACTTGGAGGACAGCTCGCACATCATCCTCCAGAACTTGTCCGCGCTGCAGTCCTCGGCGGCAGACGAGCTCATCCGCATGAACATGGACCTCTTCTGGAGCGTCTACACCCTCGTGTCCAAGTACAAGATCAACGAGGCGCCGCCCAAGTTCTACGGGTGGTTTTTGAACCGCTACGTGGACGCAGAGCGCAAGCTCACGCTCCTGGACTTGATGCGCGGCTTCGCCAAGTCCACCAACAAGTTGGAGAACGACTTCGCCAACGAGATCGTCTCGTGCACGCTCTCCAACGAGGTCAACAACTACATCTTCAACAAGTCCTTGTGGCTCTTCTCGCTGCGCGACGAGTTGCACAACGCCATCATCTTGATCCACAAGTCCATCAACAAGTCCGCCCTGCTGCCCGACACCCACCTGGACATCTTCGACATCTTCCGCCGCAAAATGATCATCAACGCGCCGCCAAAGTTCAAGGACCTCCTACATTTTTACGTGTTCAAGATCAGCGTGTCGTATCACTGGACGTTGATGCTAGTCACGCTTCGCGAGTTCAACACGTCGTTCAACTTCAACATGTTCATGAAGGACAACTTGAACTCCCTGTTCCAAAAATTCGGAAACTCGTTGTTGGTGTTTTTCGCATCCCACGACTCCGCGCAGAGGCCGCTGTTGCAGCCTTCAGATATCAACGCCAACTTGGGCATTGTCTCCTTCCCGCTAATATTCAACTGCAAGTTTCTCACGTTAAACCACGTTACACCGTCCTTCCTGACGAGCAACATGAACGTGGTGGACTTGTCGAATTTGAACAACTTGATCTTGGAGTGGTACATTACCATCGTGAAGATTTTGATCCAATTGGTCTCAAACCCAGCGGACATTGAGCAGAAGTTGGCAGACAACTACGTGCTTCAGTGTTTGATCTACTTGATCAACGAGAAGGAGACCAGAATTCCGTCGGCTTCTGCATCTCCAGAGTTTTTCCTTCTGCTCTTCAATGAGATCACGAAGGTGTGCAACGCCTGGATCAGCTCCAACAACCAAGCATCATACTTAAAGACATTCAGAGCGAACTTGAACAGGTTTTTGAGCGACCTCTTTGTCCTCGCATTGAACAACGACAACTTCACGGTGGCTGACCTCTATGTGACCAGCGAGTCCATCTTGGTCAAATACAAACGCTCCAAGTCTATCGGATCGCTTGACACGGCCCCAACGGGCTCCAGAGGGTCCATTTCTGCGGCCCCGCCATCGTTTGCACTGATTCCACTTCCCGATATCGCCTCGACCAAACCTTCAAACAGCAATTACGTGCTTATTGCAAAACAAGATAGCTTGTCAGCAGGCACGCAAATGCAGTCGGGCAACTCTATGAACATTTCGCCTGGTGCGACAGCAGCTTTACCGCCCATTCAAAGTGTGGCCAAGGTTCAGTTTCAGCCGGCTCAAGCTTCGGGTTCACTCTATGCCAGCCCCTATCGGGCCCCGAATGCCAAACAGCTCGTGCTCCCCCCATTGTACTCTATGAACGAGCCTGAGCATAAGTTTGCCGGCTACAAATAACTGTGTATTATTAATGTATATGGTAGAAATAGTATGTAGGTTTTCGTGACTGATGCATCTAGAGTTTGAGCTCTCTTTCGAACGTGTCCTCTTGGTAGGCCTCGAGCTTCCAAGTCTTTCCCACCTTCTCGTTCAAAGCTGCGTGCTTCCAATTTTGGTCGACTCTCACACGATAACATTCCATTATGAGTTCTAGTGGGATGCAAAGGCAGAACTGCGGAATTTTTTCCGTTAGTGATGAAGCCTCGCCAGTTATGGACGGGACAAACACTTGCGCGTTGCTGCTGATTAGTCCGAAGAAACTTCCTCGTGCGTTGAAAATCCCTCCGCCAGATGAGCCATTCCAACACGATGCTGAGGCGATGATCATGCAAGGCACCTTTTTCGGCGAGAACTCGAAGGGCTGCAAAGAGACCTTGGTTGAGATGTGTCCCTTCGACATCAAAGGCGTAAGGTTCTTGCGATCAAGCATTAGGCCGAATCCCGCGGTGTATACGGGTTCGGTGGCAGTGACAAATTCCGAGAAAGCCATCTTGACAGGGGCGATACTGGACATACGCAATTGATTCTCCTCTGAAAGCATAATAAACGCCAAATCCAATTCCTGGTACGGAACAATCACTTCGTCTCTGGACAGAAGGCTCATGTGAACTCCACTATCTAGCACAACATGGCATCCAAAATTGGGAGAATCGATGTATGGCCGAACAACGTGGTGGTTGGTGACAAGGGTGTATCTGTTGAGAAGTACGCATGAGCCCCAAGAAACAGGGCTCTTGTCGTCTGTGAGTACCAAGGGAAGCACTGAAGAGGGCACCTTTACCTCCTCCACGGCAGCCTGCGGCTTTGCAACGTTGAAGAGTTCCGGGAGAAGCGAGAGCAAGCGTTCCCAGGGCGCAACAATCACCATATCACCGTCACCGTTGAGCTTTCTCAAGTTGCCAAGAAGAAGACCTAGCGATTTGCCGTCAGAGGTGGTCACAGCACCGCCAATCATGTTTTCCAAGTATCGCACATCGCTCACGATGCCTGCGGTATTCTTCTCATCGCTGAGTAGCATGGCCACATGACCTGTGGATCTGAAATCGGAAAAGATCTTTGTGCTCGTGAAGCTGAAGGGGAACGAGCGCACCACTAGAGTCAGACTCGGCAGCGTCCTTCCCAAGGCAAACTCCTCAAAATATCGAGAATTCTCCGGCGTGTAGAGCAGGTTACACAGGACCTTGACCAAACTGAGCTCCAGCATCAGGTTGCCGACCAAGGTGTCTATCGGAATGAAGTTGAAGCCGTGCTCAAGCGCATACTTGATGTAGTCGCCCAACGGGTCGCCTTCACGACCGAAAACGGGAACCGAGCGCACAACAGAGGCCTCCCGCCATGTGACTCCCTCGCCCGGCGTGGTGTGCAGTGCAGAGACGTATATTCTATGGCGTTGTTCCACCTCTTGCATTGGAACATGGCAGATGGTGAGACAGAAGTCGTGTAAAAGCCGGCCGTTTTCAACGCGGCAAAGATATATACCCGAGAGTGAGTGCGAGGACCACGATTCATGCCTCGACGCGAGGCGAACGCACACGGGCGTGTAGAGCCAGCCCATCAGGAAGAAAGTTGGGGTAGCTTTCATGCGCTGATAGCGGAGTGCACATAGGTGACGGGCCGTGGCTAGTTGCGTGTGGAGAAGGGCAACCGGCGATGGGTCCGTGCCACGATCTGCAAGTAGTTGGGCTCGTTCTCCGGGGTCACGTAGCCGTGGCGAACCAAAAAGTCCGCAATGACCAATGCACAATTGGGCTTGAACTCGCCGGCGGCCATTTTCTGCCGGACCGCATCGATAGGCATGAGCTCGAACGACTCGGCCTCGCCGTCAATTGGGTGTGGAGCGTGGTCGGTCTCGGACTCAAAACGCAAGTCGTAGATGTACTCCACCTCGGGCTGTGCGTGGCCCAGTGGGCCGTACGGCTGGCACAAGTAGGCCACAACGCCTGCGGCGCGAGCGTTCTTCTCCACAAACTCCTTGGGAAGCCCGCCCTCCTCGTAGCATTCCTTGACCACGTTCTCCCAGAGCCCGAACGGGTGGGCCAAGCCGCCGGCAATGGTGTTGTCGAGCTTTCCGGGGTATGTCTGCTTGGTGGGTGAGCGCCGCGGCACCCACATCTTGAGCACGCCGTCGCTGGACTTGTCCGCGGGCACGTAGCCGTTGATGTGGACGCCGTACGTCACCACGCCGAGAAGGCACGCGAACGCCCGCTCAAGAAGCATGTAGGGTTCTGCAGTGGGGCAGTAGACGGTGTACAACTCGTTGCGCCAGCCATGGGCGAGAAGGGGATCGGTGTGCTTCCACAGGTTGGCAATGGCTGCGAATAGCTCGTTCCTCTTGTCGAAAGTGGACAACTGCGCCAGCAATGCGACCGTTTTCTTCTCTGCGTCAACGTGGAAGTTCGGCGCGTGGTCGCCCGCCTGGAGCCGCAGCGCGATCTCGGGCACGATGTAGCCCAAGAGGTCGCCTGTGTGGGCTAGAAACAGCCAATAAAAGTCATTTTTCTCGTATGGGAACGAGTCCACGGCCTCGATGAGTGGGAGCAACGACATTGTGGTGCGACGCGCAGGCGATAGTAAGATGCAGCGGCATCTTCCGCCAAGATGCACGTCCCAAAGGGGCATACTAATGGGCACCTTGCATAAGTGTCCGAAAATGCTACAACGGCTGGACGCTCATTCCTAGACCATCACTGTACCTCCATGACCTCCACACTGTACCTCCATGTACCTCCACACTGTGCCTCCATAACATTTTTTGCGCCCTCCGCACTGCTTCTTCAAGTCTCTAATGGCAGTATCATGTCTGAATTTGCTAGATACGAGTTCATGCAACCTGTGACGCGTCAGCTATCGGATATGTCTAGTGAAAAAATATAGGCACGCACAGATCCTTTCTACCGGTCAATCCATTGTCTTGGACATCCGCCTGAGTTTATTTTACCTGAGTGTATCTAGCCCTGAGTGTATCTAGCCCTGCATTGTGTTGTATATCATCTCTGGTACTACTTTCTCTTGGTGAGTGGATATGTCTAGCCACCTATAGCTGGATCGACAGCCCTATTTACGCACAAGAGTTGTGGGATACATATCCGCATAATCCACCGAGATGTATTATGCGTTAAGGTTTGTGGGTTACGTATCCGCAAACATCAGTAGATGTGTTATCGTCTACTCGTAACCTATATGGCACTGTAAGGATACAGGAGTTCTTAACAGAACCTCCACGCAACACACTTAGATACGAGGCACTATAGGTTGCTCACGCTTCTACACTTCACACGTGCACTAACCCACTAGCCACAACTTCAGCACAGACAAGCTACATTTCACAGATACGACGTTTTACGATGTCGCCTCGCCATCATTCTCCGACAATATTCTTCATTCTCTCGACAATTAATTTCAGTGCTGCACGCCATGCGGAATGCCATATGATGGAACGTCTCTGGCATCTACTTGCAGTAAACGGTTGGTGCGCGCACGCCGCTCGCGTTCACTGTTTACGGTGCGTCTCACCTTCCCCTCCTACCACGCTCTTCTTCTTCCTCCTCCTACTCCATTCATAGACAGTCACATGACAGACCTCTCCGCCTCGGCCGATGCGCTGGCCGCACCCCACGCAGAAACACTTGAAACACTTGCCCCAAATGAGTCCACTAAAACGTCTACCCACGAGTTCACTCCGAACCAGGCACAAGGCGAGTTTTCCGGCGTTCCCGGCACGGAGACAAAAGCCGCGGACCCGGCGTCGCCCTCGGGGTCCATCTCGTCGTTGCTGTCGTCGGACTCGACGAAAAAGTTCATCAAAAGCTTATCTATGAGCGGATTGAGCACCAACGGCCACATTGTCACGTCGCCGGTGCTACCGAGCAACATGACCCCGCCGGAGTCGCCGGTGCTCCCCAAGAACGAGAAGAAACCCATCAAGTTCACCGTGAGAAAGGTGTCGCGCGACACCATCAGCATCCCCGAGGCCGGGAAGCAGCAGCGGCCGCGCGAGTACGCGTACGGCAACTTGCCGGAGAACAGAGAGAAAGGGCACCAGCGCAAGCCCAGCGACAAGGTGTCGCAGCTACAGCAACAGCAGGCCAAGTACGACCTGTACGCGAGGCATGTGGAGAAGATCAACAAGGAGGTGCGGTTTTTGACCAACTTGCTTCCGCCGTACAACGTGGAGATCGACTACGCGACGCGCACCAAGATCACGCGTGCCATTGAGAAGTTGCGCATGAAGCAGGACGAGATTGAGAAGAAGAAGTACACGCTCGGCATCTCCATCTCGCGCTTGTGGCGCGAGTACGACGAGAACGACACCTGGGTGCGCACCGTCAGCAAGCAGTAGGCGAGCTGGGGCTACTCGAAGGACGTTCTATGCGCACGACCGAATACTCCACTATACCACTATAGATTAATGAATGGTCGACATGAATCCGAGAGGGATAGCGATTGGCGTCTCCACTATAGGCAATGGGTCGACACGATCTATTGAGAGGGATAAGCCGATTGAACCTGAATCTGCATTATCGTGCAAGAGGTCGACTTGAATCTATTCGAGTGGAATATTACCAATTGAACAAGAATCACTATAGGCAATGGTTTGACATGAATCCATTTGAGAGGATAATTCCTATGAACTTAGTGCTATGTGCCGATTGAGCCTATTCGAGTGTGGAATCGATGGGTCGACATAAATATGTTCGAGTATGCACCGATTGAACTGAATAGATTCAATGGGATGAACTGAAATAGTTAATGCAAGGGGTGAATGAACTGAATTGATAATGCGATGGGACCAGGCAGTCGGAACATCGTGGGTGCAACTGTAGACGACTATCCTCTCACTTCCTACCTACTCTTGCGAACATGTTACTTTGCCTCGGTGTACCTTACCTTGATTCCCCATGTTCCATGGGTCTTCCTCTATATATTCTCCAATCTGTAAGTTGCCCTCTGATATTTGTAAACTCCCCCGCCGAGTTGCCCTCTGTTGACCCGACCTTCGTAGCTTCCTCGGCTTTGAGTGAACTGTTGCCCGCTACTTCTTGATGAGCTCCTGCGCCAATGTGTTCACCACGTTGGCCTCCGCAAGCGACTCCTCGCCGTCCACGCGCGCCACCTCGATGAAGCTCAGGTAGAGCCCGGTGAGCTCCAAGAGGTCCGTGATGGAGTCCGGCCGGAGGTCGTAGATCAACTGCTGGAACAGGTGCAGCTTGAGGATGCGGATCAGAAGCTTGTTGTCGGCGAGGAACTTGAGGAGGTGCTTGTGGAACTTCACCCCCGAGTACGGCGTGTTGTCGAAGTTGGGCAGGATGAACCGCCGCCCAAACTGCACATTCTGTCCACTCTGGCCCTGGCCCTGGCCTGTACCTCCAGAACCTCCACCTCCACTTCCACCACCCAGCATCTGCAGTTGTTGCAGTTGTTGCAGTTGCTGGTTTTGCAGTTGCTGCGACAGTTGCAGTTGCAGATGCTGCAGCTGGTGCGCCTGTTGCGGCCGGCGGAACTTTTTCTTCAACTCCGGCGCAATGTCGTCTTCAGACTGCGGCTGGAGCACCGGCGCCGGCATGTCGCCCAGGTACCCTGAGTAGGGCATCAGGAGTGCGCCCGGATTGTAGGTGATGCCGTTGCCGTCGATGGGAATCGCACGCGTGGTGTTGATCAGCTCCTTCGTGAGCTTGTGCGTGCGAAGGTGCTCGCTCAACTTCTTGGGCAGGCCCTTATCCGAGGGCATTCGCGTGATGATGCGCCCGCAGTAGTCGCACACGGCCACGTTGGCGTCGTTGAGGTCTTGCACGAACCACGTCCACACCCACAGCTTCTTCTTGGCGCCGAACTTCTGGCCGGGCCGGTTTTTGCGCCCGCTCTTCTTGTCGGTGTCCTTCTTTTCGGCGGCCTTGAACTCGCCGGCCTTGAAGCTCTCGCCGGGCTTGTACTCCGTGGCCTTGAACGCCTCGGAGCCCTTGTACGACTCGGCGCCTTTGTAGCCCTCCGCCGAGGCGGCGCCGTTCCCGCCGGATGCTCCAGCCTCGGTGTTTTGGAGGTGCGGAGCGAGATGTTGGCGGCTGTAGAGCTGGGGCGTGGCGATGCCATTGAGGCCGATGTTGCGCTGGTTGGGCTGGTTGTAGGACGGGAACGCGAGCGGGTTGGTGCTGGCTGCGCCGGAGTAGTAGCTCATGGTGATGCTGACCGGAATGCGAGAGACGGGGGTTGGCCAGGGGTGGAAACGGGGGTTGCCCGGGGGCAGCGGTCGGAATTCGCGCTGGGCGTGTGTCACGTGACCGGCTCGTACCACCGGCTATCGTCTACACTTGGTCCCCTCGTTACGCTTCAAAGGCTTGCTCGAACCGCTTTCTCGAGGCTTGCTCAAGGCTTGCTCAAGGCTTGCTCGGCCAAGCTTTCTTGCCCACTTCCTTGGCCATTGTTGGGTGCACTCCAGACGGCCCATATCTGCCAGCGGGCCAAAATGGAAGCACAGCGGAAGCACAATGGCGAGAAGTCGACGCATCGAACCTTCGACGCATCTCTAATGTCCGCATTTCGCGTGGCTGGCTGAGTCGACATCTGCTGGTTTGTCCGTATCGGTGGATCGGGACCAGCGCGTCCTGCACATAGAGCTGGTGCAATCTCCGCCGCCCGCCAGAGGCTTGTCGGCAAGGTGACGTTCGGGCGGGAAACGGCAATTGCGCGCCGGTCACGCATGCCGCCTCCCCACTTGGGACCAAAGTCCCGCCTATTTCGTCGGCGGCACCAGCACCGTCGCCTACGTGCAGGACGCTGCACCCGCCCAGCACCATTTTCGCAGCCGTTACTACTCGCTATAAGACCAAGCGGGCGCCGGACTTCGAGCAGCAAATTTCTTTTCCAAACAAACAGTCTTGACCGTCCGTCGCCTCCAGTCCCACCCCCGTCGCTCCCTTCCTCCCACCCCAGTCGCTCTTTAGCATCCCACTCCAGTCACTCCTTACAATGAAGTTCTCTACTCTAGCCTCCTCCCTTCTTTCTCTCTCCGTTGCCTTGGCCTCCGTCAAGGTCGTCAAGGTGACAGCGACGGTCGACAACACTGTTACCAACACCGCGGTCGTCACGGGCTCCGTGTCCACCGTGACCAACTACCACACCTCCACCCTGACATACACCACCACCAGCTACACGTCCACCTACACGGTCACCATCTTCGGCAGCCCCTACACGTACGTGAGCGTGTACGCCACCACTGTGCCGGAGTCGAGCTCATCCACCTCGACGCCTACTACTACTTCCACTTCGAAGACATCGACGTCCACCACGTCCACCTCGACTTCTTCAACCAAGTCGACCACCTCCACGTCTTCAACCAAGTCCACCACCTCGACGTCTTCGACCTCAACAACTTCCACCGTGCCAACGACGTCGACGACGGCAACGCCGTCTTCTTCTACGAAAGTTGCCTCTACGCCCAGCAGCACGACGCTTGAAGCAGCTGCCAAGACTAGCAGCTCTTCCCTGACGACGCAAGCTCCCTCCAGCACCACAACTGTGATTGTGGACACATACGTTGATGGTCTGGACAGCGACTACGCCTCTGAGTCCGGCAGCTGGATTCTCGAGGATGTTCTGACCTCGACCATCTCGGGGCTGGTGTGCGTGGTTGACTATGATTACTACATCACCGACTACACTGAAACCGTCACGTCTACAACCACGATGACGTCCACTATCACTGTATAATTGTCATGTCGGGACGATACCCGTTGTTTAATGTATAAAAGATGAGCTTATGTAGGCGCGATGATAAAGCGGCCGTATATACACCATATGATAATAAGAAGCACGATTACGATCGTGTATCGGCGTATTTGTCATGTTCAGCTATGATCGTGGTCGATCTTTAACAATTGCAAGTCATGAAGACGATGGGGTGATTGACGGACTTAGCCCGAACAAGGTGATAACGGTATGTCTTGCATATATCATTCTTTAGTGAGTTGGCAGTGGCGCAACAGTGGCTTGCCTATATTGATCACGTGATATATGACACGTGCTACGAGTGGCGGGATGTCGCGGGGATATGGCGGAGGTGGCCCGTTCGGGATGTGATTACTTATATCCTGCAGGTTTAGAGTACCCCAGAAGCTTCGAGAAGACCCTACGCAGCCACCACCAAGAACCTTCTAGAGAGTCTGCTGACAAACACTAGAGTATAAGAATGAAGGGCGACTTCTGTAGTTTCAACATCACCCACTTCACAAACAATGTTCGCATACAATTCCGCACCTTTCTCGATCAACAACTTGCTTGACTTGCAGTACCAGTTGCAGTTGCAGCAACAGTTGCAGCAGCAGTACGAGCAGCAGCAAACAAGACCAAAGATCACCAAGAAGGTGGAAGCTGAAGACAAGTACCAGATCCAAATCTTCAAGCAGAACGGCAACTTCAACTCGTACGAGGTGAAGGTGTTGAGAAACCGCTACAAGGCTGGCTGGGTCAGCATTGTGATTGAGTCTGCCGAAGACGAGTTCAGAAAGATCTTCCAGTTCAGCTTGAACGACATTGAGGTGTCCAAGATTGACTGGGAGTACTTTGAGCACGAAAACGTGTTGGTTTTAAACGTGCCTAAGAAGGTCCAGTACTGCTCCGACGACTTTGCTGCCTCGCTCATTTCTTCCTTATTCGGTGGTGTCCCTCCATACTCGCAATGCGAGAGTAGGAGACCCAAGGATGAGAAGAGAGCCATCAGAAAGGCGAAGAAGGACGAGAGAAGAGAAGACAGAAGAGGCGAGAAGGAGCAGAGAAGACAAGAAAGAGAACTCCGCAGAGAGGAGGATGCTGCCATTGCTGCAGAGAGAAAGGCCGAAAGAGCCAGAAAGGCAGAGGCCGCAAAAGAGGAGGCCAGAAAAGCCGAAGAGGCCAGAAGAGCTGAAGCCAGAAGAGCTGAAGAGGCCAGAAGAGCTGAAGAGGCTAGAAGAGCTGAACAAGCCAGAAAGGCTGAGGAAGCTAGAAAGGCCGAGGAGGCCAGAAGGGCTCAGGAGCATGCAGCCAGAGTTCACGCAGAACGTCTAAGAAGAGAGGCTGCTGTCAGACAGAGAAAGGAGGAAGAGCACAAGCAGAGAGTCCAGGCCCAACAACAGTTCTTGAACCAGTTGTTTGGCACAGCCTTCCAGTTTGTCCCTTACGACCAGGCTGCCCCACAGACTGAGCAAGTTGTGAAGAAAGCGGAGTCTGCATCCACTGACGCTCCCACTCCCACTGAGGCTCGTCCCACCGAGTCTGCACCTGCTGAGCACGACGTTTCATACGACAGCGGTGAGGACACTCCCATGTCGGACACAGAACTGATTCTGTCCGATAACGAGACGCCTCCGGCCTCTCCTCATGCCGAGTTGCACAAGCTGCCCTCGTTGGAGGAAGTCGAAGACGAGGAGTTCGTGATGTTCCGCAAGAAGTTTGGAAATTAGGTGTCCGCAGGAGTTTGAAGAATTCCAAGTTAGCATGATTAATATATGATAGCATGATAATCCGTGTAGAATCCGGTGTGGTTGGCCAAGGCATATGCGGTGTTCCTGAAACAGAAGGATCGACAAGCCTCCAGTTCCAGAGCGAACGCAGTCACTACGTCACATGGTGCGAGCAGCCATATTCAAACAGAGGTCGGCCGCATAGCTCGTCCCACTTTAAGGTGTTTGAAGCATGTATCCGCACATTGTGCCTATTCGGCACTTATCGACTGTACACTGTACGTGCCCACTAGTGCAAATGTAGTCCACGAGTGAGGTAGCTAGTACTGGTGAAGAAGTTAGTATTGGTGAGGTAGTTAGTGCTACTGGCAAGTAGTAGCGAAGTCGTAGTTAGTGGTACTGGTGTTGCTACTGTGCGGATCACTAAGCTGAGACATGCACCTTCGTACGATAAGTGGAGTCGGCCAGCGTTCTTGATCCGGCCAGTGCTCTCTTCCATGCACGCAAGAATAGAAGCTTCTGAACAATGGGAAACTGCACCGGTTCTAGGAACGATCTGGTGCCATCACACCATTCATGTGGTGACAACCACGACGGTCAAAAATAGCACCAGGAAATTCGAAGCGCCGAGGCACGGCGACCTAAGCACGTCCGAGCGACTAAGCACGTCCGAAGCACGTCCGAATTACGAACGTTCGGGAAACATTCCGAAATCCTTGGCCGGGCGTTGCCCGGCCTCTGAAATCGCAACCAGAAAAGAGGTCTTACCTTATCTTTGTGCGGAGCCCGTTCATTACAGTATATGGTTAGGCGTTCTAGCACGCGCTGACTACTTTCGCTAGTTTCACCGCGCTCTATTTTCACCGCGCTATTTACCGCGCTATTGCCGCGCTGTTGCCGCGCTGGTATCATCTCGTAATGCACTTCCATGCAGCTTGACGTCGCGTCGCTAGGTTTAGCTCTGGGCGGATTGGCTGCAGACACGCCTACGTGGAGGGTCGCGTGCGGTATCGCAAAGATAACTGCATGTGCCTGCATGCGCCGGCTTCGTGCAGCAGCAGGTTTCAAGCGTTGCTGCCCTAGGGGCTGTTTAAAGTCACGGACACCGTCAAATGTCTAATGTGCTCGTGCCTGGACGCGACCATTGCCGAATAGATCGTACGACACTAAGTTGGAGAGGAATGTGGAGAAATTCGCGCTCGCCAGCTGAAACGGGCAAGCGATGAGGTGATTTGGGCGAGAAACGCGAAGCCCCCCTGAGCCAAAACTGGACAGCTGGACATCTGGAACATCTGGAGAACTCCCAAGTGTGTCTGGGAGTCATGTGGGGAGAGTCATCTGGGGAGTCTCTGGGGAGTGATCTGGGGAGAGGAGTCGCATAGTCATTTGTGTAGCGAGGTGCACAACAATCGGGAGAATCCAATGGCTCTGGCGCACCGAACACGGCTAACTTCTAGGTGTGGGCAGCCGCGCGAACGTCCGAAAACGACCAGGCGTGAACCTCGCAGCAGCCTCGTTCCCTATGGCCAAGATCGCATGCGCGCTTGCCTCATCGAGAGAAGAGCCTCTGCGTGATTCTGGCTCCTGCAACCGACCCGTCTTGTCTGCACACAGCACGCCACTGCAGAAGGTGCTTGGCATGTTCGTGAAATCGACACCTGGCGGCGCGGGCACAGCGTAAAACCGCGCGGCGGCTCGCGGATTGCCCTCGCGAGGGCACCTGGCTCGCGCAGCTTCGCGCCACCACCGTGCCATTGTCGCCGTGGCTCAAACCCAGTCACCGAGAAACGCATCTTGACGCACTGCGTGATGCATGCCCCTGCACCCGCCGCGGCGTGCAGGCGGGTGTTGTTTTAGCACCATTATTCACACAATGGAAACCCTATAACCGGACCCACACAATGCCCCCAGCTCCTCGGCTACATCCGTGGGCGTGGGCTCATTTTCGCTTGCGTCGGCAGGGGATACGCACCGGGGAATCCGTTGGGTGCGCTTCGTGGAGGCACCTGCATGTACGTGCAGTTGTTGCTTTTCCGCTTGGAAGACAGTGTGCCTAATCCGACTGGTGATGCATGGGCGTATATTTGGTTTCGATTCCCACCGTATCGACTTCTTTCGGTCCCAACACACTCGCTCCCCTCCACACGCTCACCCCCACCTCACCCCCACCGCATCTCAACAGCTTCCATCCCACGGCTTTCGCCTTCTCGCTTTGACTCTCCTCCCAAATCTGCATCCCATGATGAGGCCGCACCGCAAAAAGTATACGGTGGCAGGCGTCATCGCCCTCTTGGTGGTGGCCACGTTCGCCGTGTTGCTGCATTCGGGTCTCCGCACAACCACCCTCTCCAACCTCAACTACATTGACTCGCTCTCGCTCTCGGTGTGGAGCGGCGCCTCCACGTCGGAGGCCACCTTCAACAACAAGGTGAACAAGATGCTCTCCGCCAGACGTGCCCACGACGTGGAGGACAAGTTCTGGGTCGTGGACACCACCGTGTCGCCCGACAAAACCGACCTCAACATCCCGGTCTACTACAAGGCCGCCCCAGAGAACCGGCCCGACGTGCAGCCGTTTGACCCTCGCTTCACGCTCGCCGTGTACTACAACTACCTCCGCCAGCACAGCACCCCTGGCCGGGCCCCGCCGCCGGTGCCGTTCCACTGGGCGGACTGGGTCGACATGTCCATCTTGAACTCGTACTTGTTCGACGCACGCAAAACCACCGCCAACTGTAACGTGTTGGACAACCGCCCGTACCACGCCGAGCACTACGGCTCCGACACGCTGGGCACCAAGGGCGGCGTGGAGGACCCCAGCACGTTCTGCGTGAACGACACCAACTTGCCGGCCAACTACGACGACGGCAACGCCATGCGCTTGGGGTTCACGGTCACGGGCTACATGGGCCGCATGACGCCCAGCACCGCGCAGCTCGCCGGCAAGGCGTACTTGTACCTGACTGCGCCGGCGCCGCTCCTGATCATCTTCTTGTCGAAGGACGGCCTGTACAACGTGTCCACGGGCGCCAAGTCCAAGTTGTTGAAGAACGGCTTGGTGGACGCGTACACCGCCGGCGGCGCCACCTCCATCAACACGCTCACGGAGTTCCGCCGCCTCCAGAAGGAGGTTGAGTCGTACAAGGACAACGTGGTGACGGAGTACGAGGTGACGTTGCAGCACGAGGACTTTGTCATGCAGCCGCTCAAGCTCGTCAAGGAGCTCGAGGACCTGATGAAGCACCACACGTTGTCCAGCCACGAGCAGGGCTACTTGGACCTGTTGCGCTACTCCATCGAGACCGAGACCGCGCCGCCCAAGTACTTCCGCGAGGCACGCATCTTCGACACCGCGGTGGGCGACCACTACGACTGGCGCTTCTTCAACGGCGTCAAGCTCGGCTCCGCCGAGCAGACGGCCACGTTGCACCGCTTGGTGCGCGTGTGGCTCTCGTTCACGCGCAAGCTGGGCATCACCACGTGGATGGCGCACGGCTCGTTGTTGTCGTGGTACTGGAACGGCATCACGTTCCCGTGGGACAACGACATTGACGTGCAGGTGCCCATGCAAGACTTGCACAAGTTGAGCTTGTACTACAACCAGTCGTTGGTTGTGGAGGACGCCGAGGACGGCTTTGGCCGCTACTTTTTGGACAGCGCCACGTTCATCACCTCGCGCGGCCACACCAACGGCAACAACAACATCGACGCGCGCTTCATCGACGTGGACTCGGGCTTGTACATTGACATCACCGCGCTCGCGGTGTCGGGCGACCCGCACCCGCTGCGCTACGACTCGTTGATGCCCGCCAACACCAACCTGCACTCCGAGTACGACATCAACAGCATGTTGCAGGTGTACAACTGCCGCAACCGCCACTTCTCCTCGCTCGCCGAGCTCTCGCCCTTGGTGAAGTCGTACGTGGAGGGCGAGGTGGCGTACATCCCCAAGCGGTACCTGGAGATCCTCACCACCGAATACAAGGACCGCGGCTTGTTGGAGAAGAACTTCAGCCGCCGCGTGTTCATGCCGCAGTTGCGCCTCTGGATCCACCAGGACGACTTGCGCTTCTTCTTGCGCCACAGAAAGGAGTGGATCGACTACTACAGCCAGCATATGGACAATGCGCCCTACGCCGCAAAACCCAGCCTCGGCGCCGACTTGTCCTCGCACGAGGTGAGCCTCTTGCTCAATCTCCGTGACCACGACCTCATAGACCTCTTGCAGAACGACGAGATTCTCATGGAGTACGTGTCCTCGCGCGGCATGACCGCGGTTCACGAGAGCGAGATCATGCGCCTTCTCTTCGGCAAGTCCACCGAACATGTTGTGAACAGCGCGCCGGACTTTGCGCCGTTGCGCTACGAGCCGTTCTTGTTCCACATGCGCGAGAAGTACTTGAGCCATGACAAAGAAGTTGACCGCTACTTGAAAATGTTCAAGAAGTTCAAATCCGCCAGCGCCAGGTACTCCTGAGCTCTAATATTGCATTTACTGTATAATACCCCATCGTCATCGAACATTACTTATTGAATATGATTGTAGGCGAGTAGAGAGCACCATCGAATCTTCAATGGGGGCGAGCAGAGACTAAAATGGGCTCCACCGGATCTTGATTGTAGGCGAGCAGACTAATACGGGAACTTCCTAACCTTGATTGTAGACGAGTAGGGACTAATTTGAGCACTACCTCAACTATCGTATTTCCTTGGTAGTGGTTATGCAATGAAATGGAATTTTGAAAGTGCATCTTTCGCCGCGGGGAAGGGTCTTCTCTTTGGCGGAGAAGTGCCCTTTTTTAAAAAGGAGCAACCTAAATAAGAATGTCTGCGTTGTCTCTCGTGATTTATCTCAATCCAAAGGTCGAACTGGAAGAAACAGTCGACTTGGGTGAAGATGAATTGTGGGCCGAATATGCACGGCCTGCAGACTGTATATACGGCTGCAAAATATTTTCCAGCGCACGCTCCACCGCCTGTTCTTCCAGCAGTGCCCATTGTGACTGTAAATACGAATTAAATTTTGATGCGGTGCCACTGACATTCGACCACTTGGTTTGTCGCCAAATTCCATTCCTGGCGCGGAATATTGCGCGGTAACTGTTAAGAGGCAACCCACCGCGATAGACGGTATCGTAATCGTTCAGTAAACTAGACTTCAATCGTCCCGTTATGTCTCCACTCTGTCCTGAACTCTTCGTGTATCCTTAATTCTGTCTGTCTCGAATACTTTATGTATTCTAAATTCGCTCTCTCGAATTCGTTATGTATGGTGGAGTTTGGCGGATACTCGTTATGAATACAGCTCTGTCCCGAATACGCTATGCACTGTTATTTAAGAGATATATAACTTCCTTGGCTGGCTCCAGATTACGGAACCGTACCTCTCTGACAATACCAGCGGATTTGAGTGTAGGACGTGATGTCTCCGTTCCGCTGTCATCATTTCACGCACAACACCCATGAAGAGTCACCGTGAAAGCTGGGTGCTGAGGTTAAGAACAACGATACCTGACATTGTCTGCAGCTGAGAGTGAAGAAGAGTCTCCATCTTATCTTTGTGTTGATAGTTGCGAACCATGCGAAGAATCTCGGTACATACTGCTCGTCGCATACTCCTCAATTTTGGCAGGACCATCGCTTCTTCCTACAACCTCAATTATATTATGCATAATGACAATGCTGGTTGGTACCTCAATTTCAGCTTCATCTATACGGCGAACATTTGTATGCGGCGGTATATCGAAGATCTCATTGCAATGAGCGGAACCAATCGATTGATCATCGGTATCTTCGTATCAACACCATCTATAGCAGGCGACTGTCGAAACTCAAGCATATGACTGTCGAACCATACATGTAACTGTCCAAGTCGTACATGCAAGGGTACACGTCTCGGCAGCTTATCTTGAGTTGAAATGATAGCCTACATTCATGCAAATCAACGGCGCAGCCGATACATAAAATACAATAAAATACACTACTTCTCGTCGAGCTTGCGTCTCAACAGCTCGATCTCGCGGTACGCGCGCTCCAACTCCGACTTCAACTTCTCGTTGGACGCCGTCAACTCGCTCACCGCCTGCTCCGTCAACAACTTCTCCAACGTCCACTTCTCGATGTTGTTGTTCTCGTTCTCCTTCAACCGGCGGATGAACTCCACCGCACGCTGCAAGATCTGCGCCTTGTTGGTGTCCGGCGTGGGGATCAACGCAGCCAAGTCTTTGATGCCCACGTTGATCAGCTCGCGCCGCCGGCGCTCCACCTCCTTGTGGTTCTCGCGGCGCACGCGGTGCCACTCATCCGACCCGTGCGGAGGCTTGTTCAGCGACAGCGGCGGCAACGTCGTTGGCTGCAAAATCGTCAGGTCCAGACGGTGCGCACCAGAGTGGAGCGGCTGGCCGTAGTGGTCTGCGTACGCCATCCGCTGGTGCAATTGCTGGTGCTGCTGCTGTTGCTGTTGGTGGTGGTGGCTGTGGTGGTGTTGCTGGTGGCTTAGCGCCGCGGCAGCCGCGTTGGCGGTGTCGGTGTCCGAGACTAGAGAAGCGCCGGCGGCGTCGTCGTCATCATCCTGCTTCTGTTCGGCCGAGTACGACGACTGGTCGCCGAGCAACTCGGAGTCGATGGCGATGTCCTTGTCCTTGTCATCGTCGAGCTTGGCCTTCTTGACCTGCTCGTATGGCGAGGTGTTTTCTCTCTTTGAAATCATCTGGCGAAATCACAACAAAGCAAAAAAAGCACGGCAGACGTAATTGGGCTCTGCACGTGGACACGCTTGTGCTTGTTGTCGTGGGGTCCGTGGGTGTGGGTGGGTGTAGCGGAGTGGAACCGTTTGGGTGCAACTCACGTGGCGCTATCAGAACGTGATTATCTCAACGTGATAAACAGTAGTAGGGGTCACGAGTTGCGGTTCACATGGATTTCAGGTGATGCGCCTTACCCGGACACCTCCTCCCTCCTGCACATACTCCTTAGCGTGCTCTCACAACCCTTACCTCCCCTCTCGCAATTACAAACTCCTAATTGCTCTCCCAATTTGGACTCCCTGTTGCCGTCTTAGTCTTCCAATGCTCTCCCATTGCATGTTTTCTCTCTTCGTTTCTTGTGCCCTCTTGGTACCCCGTGCCTCTTGGTACCTCTTCCTCTGAGTTTCCTCTAGTTGCAATTGCCGCCCAATTGTTTACTTTTAAATGTCTGAGTGTGTGTGTGTGTGCGTGTGTGTGTGGTCGTGCGGATACCCTATCCTCCTCCGACTCCTCGCAAGTATGTTGCTTTTTCGCATGGGCCGGGCGATCTTCCGATTCGGAGTGCACAATCCCGCTCGGACTTTGCTCCATCTTGCTGTCTGCAGGATGCGAGCTTCGGCGGCCAGCTTCTGGGCCGCTTCCGCCCGCAGTGGCGCGGGTTTCCACGGGTAGGTGGCACCATAAGCGCATACGCGCGCAGTGCTCTCCGAGCCGCACAGCGATCCATGCGCTTACACCGGTCAATCATGCCACCGGCCCCTGCCTCAGGCCATATAAAAGCAACCGGCCTCCCCGTAGCACCACCATCAGAAACAAAACAACAAACATGTCTGAAATCACTCTCGGCAGATATCTCTTTGAAAGATTAAACCAATTGAAGGTGCAAACCATCTTCGGAGTTCCCGGCGACTTCAACCTCTCCCTCTTGGACAAGGTCTACGAGGTGGACGGCATGCGTTGGGCCGGTAACGCCAACGAGTTGAACGCCGCCTACGCCGCGGACGGCTACTCGCGTATCAAGGGCATGGCGTGTCTCGTGACCACCTTCGGTGTGGGCGAGTTGTCCGCCTTGAACGGTGTCGGTGGTGCGTACGCCGAGCACGTCGGCATGTTGCACGTGGTCGGTGTGCCCTCCATCTCGTCCCAGGCCAAGCAGTTGTTGTTGCACCACACGTTGGGCAATGGCGACTTCACCGTCTTCCACAGAATGTCCAACAACATCTCGCAGACGACGTCGTTCATCTCGGACCTCAACTCCGCGCCCGCTGAGATCGACCGCTGCATCAGAGAGGCCTACGTCAACCAGAGACCCGTCTACTTGGGCTTGCCTGCCAACTTGGTGGACTTGACTGTCCCTGCGTCCCTCTTGGAGACCCCAGTGGACTTGACGCTCAAGCGCAACGACCCCGACGCCCAGGAGGAGGTGATCCAGACTGTCGTGGACCTCATTGACAAGGCATCCAACCCCATCATCCTCGTGGACGCCTGTGCCTCCAGACACGACTGCAAGGGTGAGGTCGCCCGCTTGGTGGACGCCACCAACTTCCCTGTGTACGTTACCCCTATGGGTAAGTCGGCCGTCAACGAGCTGCACCCCAGATTCGGCGGTGTGTACGTGGGTTCGTTGTCCGAGCCTTCCGTCAAGGAGGCCGTGGAGTCTGCCGACTTGATTTTGTCTGTCGGCGCCTTGTTGTCCGACTTCAACACCGGCTCGTTCTCGTACTCCTACAAGACCAAAAACATTGTCGAGTTCCACTCCGACTACACCAAGATCAGACAGGCGTCGTTCCCCGGCGTGCAGATGAAGGAGGCGTTGAACGAGTTGTTGGCGGCCATTCCCCTGCACGTGGGCCACTACAAGCCCCATGCTGTGCCTCATGTGAAGACTGTGCCCACGCCTCCCGCCTCGGAGCCCATCACTCAGGAGTGGTTGTGGTCCAGAGTGTCCTCGTGGTTCAGAGAGGGCGACATCATCATCACCGAGACCGGTACGTCTGCCTTCGGTATTGTCCAGTCCAGATTCCCCAACAACACCGTGGGTATCTCGCAGGTGTTGTGGGGCTCCATCGGTTTCACCGTTGGCGCCACCTTGGGTGCTGTGATGGCTGCGCAGGAGATTGACCCTGCCAAGAGAGTCATTTTGTTCGTGGGTGACGGTTCGTTGCAGTTGACTGTGCAAGAGATCTCCACCATGTGCAAGTGGGAGAACACGCCATACCTCTTCGTGTTGAACAATGACGGCTACACCATCGAGAGATTGATCCACGGTGAGACCGCCACCTACAACGACATCCAGCCCTGGAACAACTTGCAGTTGTTGCCTCTCTTCAACGCCAAGGACTACGAGACCGTTCGCGTGTCCACCGTTGGCGAGCTTGAGGGGTTGTTCAACAACCCTGCCTTCAACGAGAACTCCAAGATCAGAATGGTTGAGGTGATGTTGCCAAGAATGGACGCGCCCCAGAACTTGATCAAGCAGGCTGAGTTGTCGTCCAAGACCAACTCGGAGAACTAATTATAGATGAATCAATGAACAAAGTACGGTACCACGAAGTAGCCACCATCAGTATGTACAGTATCAGTGTAGCCAGATCCAGTCAAACCAGTGAGCGAAGCAACTGCGCGAACAAGTCAGCGGGTCTGAACTGAGAATCCCAACATCGACCTTTGCTAAGCCAGATCTGTGATCCGGTGTGTTCCGCGGGCCAATTCACTCTACGTCTCACGACCTTTACGGTCAAGCGTAGCCATGCACCAAAATACGCCACTACATAGGATCTTACACGTTCATCTTGTCCGAAATGTGTCAAGCTTCCGCTTGAGTTATTTCCACTTGCTATTTCGTAGTGGCTGATTTTTGGGCCCCGTTTGAACTTTTACGATTTCCTGTAATCTCGGCTCTGCGATCCGAATCGCGGTTTCGATTCGCAGTCTCCACAGTTTTCCATATCAACAGGTACAACTACTGCACTCACATTCCCTACTCATCCTATTTATCGACTGGAGAGTTGATTATTTTCCTCAATAATCGAATCAATTGCCCGATCAAGCGGTCCAAATCTATAATTCCTAGAGCCTGGATCTGTTCCGCCATGTTCAGTCTAGTCAGTGTCCGTCTGCTCCGACTTGCGTGTGTTCCACGTCTGGCCGTGCGCCGGTTTCAGCCGCTTCAGCTAAGAGCTGGCTTCCGCAGCTCCCTTAGACCGCTTCAGCAGGTCCTGCCGGCGAGGCCGAATCCCAAGCCAGATCAAAAGGTCAAACCTATCCAGAGTGCCGGGCAAGCTAGCCCGGCTGGGCAGGATGGCCCGGCCAAGACCATAGACGTTAAAGCAGAAGAGAATGCGGGAGAGAAAGCCGAAGACAAGGCGTCAGAGAAAGCCGAAGGACAGACGTTTTTCGGGCGCAAGGTGCTGACGTCCGAGCTTTCCATGCTCCGGTCGCTCCTCGCCACGTTGTGGCCCAAGGACAAACCCGCGTTCAAGTTCCGCGTGGTGCTCGCGTTGCTGCTCCTTCTAGCATCCAAGTTGCTCAACGTCCAGGTGCCGTTTTTCTTCAAGAGCATTGTCGACGAGATGAACGTGGACTGGGCCACCCAGTTGGGCACCGTCGGCGCGGTGGCCGGCACCATGATCCTCGCCTACGGCGGAGCGCGCTTTGGCGCCGTGCTTTTCGGCGAGCTCCGCAACGCCGTGTTCGCCCTGGTGGCCCAGCTGGCCATCAAGCGCGTGGCCAACAACACCTTCAGCCATCTTCTCAACATGGACCTCCAGTTCCACCTCCTGCGGCAGACGGGCGGGCTCACGCGCGCCATCGACCGCGGTACCAAAGGTATCAGCTACGTGCTCACGGCGATGGTGTTCCACATCATTCCCATCACGTTCGAAATCACCGTGGTGTGCGGCATCTTGACCTACAACTACGGCGCGAGCTTTGCGGCGGTCACGTTCGCCACCATGGCCGCCTACTCCGTGTTCACCATCCGGACCACCGCGTGGCGCACGCAGTTCCGCCGTCAGGCCAACAGCGCCGACAACAAGGCCGCGCTGGTGGCGCTCGACCTGTTGATCAACTACGAGCTGGTCAAGTACTTCAACAACGAGGCGTTCCAGAGCGCACAGTACGACAAGGCGCTCACGCGCTACCAGAACGCCAGCATCAAGATCGCCACGCTGTTGGCGTTCCTTAACGCGGGCCAGAACCTCATCTTCACCCTGGCGCTCACCGGCATGATGTACATGGGCTGCCATGGCGTGGCCACGGGGCTGTTGACCGTGGGCGACTTGGTGTTGATCAACCAGTTGGTGTTCCAGTTACTGGTTCCGCTCAACTTCCTCGGGCTGGTGTACCGCGAGCTCCGGCAGTCGTTGTTGGACATGGAGAACTTGTTCCAGCTCCAGAACTCGCCGGTGGCCATCACCAGCGCGCCCAACGCCCCGCCGTTGGTGCTTTCGCCAACCCGCCCGGGCACCATCACCTTCGAGAACGTGTCGTTCGGCTACCACCCCGACCGGCCCATTCTCAGCAACGCGTCCTTCACCATCCCCTCTGGCGATAAAGTGGCCATCGTCGGCCCGTCGGGCCTGGGCAAGTCCACCATCTTGAAGTTGGTGTTCCGGTTCTACGACGTTGATTCCGGACGCATCTTGATCGACGGCCAGGACATCTCGCGCGTGAGTCTTGAGTCGCTCCGCCGCACGCTCGGCGTGGTGCCCCAGGAGACGCCGTTGTTCAACGACACCATCTTGGAAAATATACGCTACGGGCGGTTGGACGCCTCGGACGCCGAGATCTGGGCCGCGATCGAGAAGGTCAAGCTCTCCAAGCTTTTGAAAGACCTCCCCGAGGGCGCCAACACCATAGTGGGCGAGCGCGGCCTCATGATCTCGGGCGGTGAGAAGCAGCGCCTCGCCATTGCACGTCTCCTCCTCAAGAAAGCGCCCATTGCGTTCTTCGACGAGGCCACCAGCGCACTCGACACCCACACGGAGCAGGCGCTTCTCCGCACGCTCCGCACGCTCTTCCGCGAGACGAGGTCCACCAACATTCTGATTGCGCACCGGCTCAGAACCATCGCCGACAGCGACAAGATCATCGTGTTGAACAAGGGCGCGGTGGAGGAGGAGGGCACGCACCAGAGCTTGCTCAACACCGAGGGCTCGCTCTACGGGCAGCTCTGGAACATCCAGGAAAACCTCGATCTCGAGAGCGAATTGCGTGCGTCGGATAACCCAGATAAAGTTGCCTAATTCGGCAACTTCGCGGCGCCACCCGGCGCGCTATAAAAGGCCCATCGCCCGCTCGCTCCGTTGACACCAAATCATGTGCTTCGCTTCTACATGTTCTGTTTGCAGTACGTACCGGCGTGTCAAGTGTCGATCACTTTGTTAACAACAGACAAAACCTCCTGGTCTGGGTGTGGCTGGCACAAAGCTGCAGCTTTGGCTTCGATCCCTAAAGACGCATGGTGCACTTGCGTCGAGAAGGATGGCTCCCAAGGAGAATTCCCGCCCAAAAGCGGCACCGGGAAGCAGTCATAAGGGGCCATTGTTAGGCACAAAAGGCGTATATGTCAACTAGCGACTTGCGGAAGTCAACCGGCACTTTTCCGGGTGTGACTTCGAGCGAATGGACACAAGCACATAATTGCGCTCCGCCCATTCACCCTGAATGGCTCGTATCTTAATGCACAACGTTCCGACAGACTGTAGACCGCGATCCGCCGTGTGCAATGCGGCGGCACTATTGTATCCCAAATAGGCCGCAGCGAACCGTTTTGGGCATGCAACAACAATTCGCCGAAGACTCTCCAACTAGGCTAATTAATCTTCCGGGCCACCGCATTTCGGTTTGGCGGCTAAGTACCTGATGTCAGATTCGGATTTGTCGCCCGGCATTTGCATAGCGTTGCCCCTTTTCGAGCACGGCATTTACATCTCCGAGCGCACCGTTCCCATAGTCGCATAATTGCTTTATCTTTCCTCGAGCCTATATGCATACGGTGTGTGCAGGCATAATGCACCCGAGATCCACAATATATAATCGGGGCGATGCCTCCTCGGAACCCCATGGTGAGAAGTGCCCCGCTTCCAAAGTTACTGTTCTTATCGACAAAATACACGCCTGTCCAGCTGGCTGGAAGGCGGCTGCCGACGAGCGAGGCGTCGCCTCTCGAGCTTGACCACATCGACAGAATAGCCGACACTATTCTCCAGGTGGTTGACCGAGGCCAGTCGCAGACCATTTCGTGGGACATCTAGGCGGGACCGGTGTCTTTGGGGTTTAAGTCACAGAGTGTAGACAAGTGGAGTTTTGGTTAATATATTTGTTTCTATACCACCAGACCGTAGTGTATAGCGATGGCTCTGCGCTCGTCGTTCTCCAACTCTACAGCGTCGACACGTTCCTGGAGCTGGTGCGGAGGAAGCGAGGCAAGCTTGGAGGCAACGAACGCCTTGGCCTCTTCCGGCTTGTACTGCATCACCTCGCCAAGCACGAGGCGGGTGATGTTGCCGCAGGTGATACCAATCTGCTTGGCCCAGTCGGAGCCCTTGCGGAGAGAACGTTTGATCCACAGGTCGTAGTTGACCTTGTACCATGCCCAGAGCACCTGCTTGTCCACATCGTCGTGCTTGTACTTGTACCCGATCAACGCCAATTCGATCAACTTGGAGTCGATGTTGGTGTTGACGAAGTGCAACGTCTTAGTGAGCAACTCCCTCTTGGTGCAGAACGAAAGCGACGACACCGCGGCCGTCTGAATGTCTTGCGCCGTGGCGTTCGTGTGCTTCAAGTACGATACGTTGGCGTTCTTCACCAACGTAAGCACCTGCTTGTATTCCGCCATTGTGGCGGTGGCCATTGTGACGTTGAACATCAGCGAGAACAATTCGCGAGGAATAAACTTCTGCGCCACGCCTGAGTTCACAAAGTTCTTGTAGAGCTTTCTGCAAACCGTCTGGCTCTCCTTGTGGTTGCTTGCAAGGGCGAGTACGACGTTTCTGACTTCAAACTCATCCGGGTTGTATTCAGCGCTCTGCAACTCCACAACGTCATCCCAGTGACCTATCTTGTGGAAGAGCTTTAGGCTGAAATCACCGAGCCAAGCGGCGAACTTGGTGTATTCGGTGAAGTGGACGAACACCGTGTTGATGAATTCAAGATAGGGTAAAATGGCCTTGAGAACCTCGAAGTCCACGTTCCACGTTTCCCCAGCAAACGTGTCGCACAAGGAGAGCAACATCTTGAGCTGATTGGCACCGAAGAGCTCAGCGTTGGTCTTCGGAGAGGGCTGGCCCAAAATCTTGCCATAGTCCTTGACGAGACCAACCAAGTCCAAAGGAGTCAATCTGTTGGATGCAATATTCAGGAGGAGGATGTCTTCGAGCTCCCTAGAGTAGACCGTCTTGTAGTAGAACTGGTTACATGCGTTGAGAGAGATGAATTGTTGGGGTGAGATGTCCAACTCGGTCGAGCGGTCCGAGAGAATCAAGTTCACTGTCTTGACCTTTCCGTCATCGCTCAAAACTCTCATTGCAAGAGGCACATGGAACGGCTGATTCTCGAGCTTCAACTCGTCCGCATCGTCGTTGTAAAGGAATCTGCTTTGTCTTATCTTGATCTTCTCCTTTTCAACGGTCACGGTTAGGAGCGGAAAGCCTGGATACTGAAGCCACGAGTGGACGAAGGTCATGAGCTCGAACGACGTAGATTCGTTCATCACACCCCACATATCAAAGGGTTTGATGGTTTGGTAGGCGTACTTGCGCAATACCAGCGAGAGACCTTTGAAGAAAGCCGTGTAGTCCAGCTCGTTCTTTTCGATCTGAAGCAGCGCTGCGATCATGTTAATCAAAATCATACCCTTGTCATAAGCATTCTTCTCGAAAATAGTGTTTGTTCGTGACTTGGTGGAGATATCGAGTCCACTCATGTGCTCGTGAAGACTTGGCACTTGTTCATAGAAGCAGTCAGAATCCATGAAGTCTTGAAGCAAGCTCAGCTTCTCCAACAAGTAGAGCTCCCTGTCTGTAGGCTCTATCGCTGTCACAGAAAGCAAGTAGTTTCCTACCCAGGTGGCAAAGGCCTCAACCAACCACGTGTACTTCCAGTCGTCGAAGGTAACGAAGTTTCCGATCCACTGATGTGTGAGCTGGTGAGCAATGAGCTGGCGGACCTGCTTTTTCTCATCAGGAGTGCCGTGGATAGGATCCATAAGAATGGTTTCTCTAATCGCCGTGACCATGCCCCAGTTCTCCATCACGGAGTCGCTGAGGAAGGGCAACGTGACCAAGTCAAACTTGTCTAGAGGGTAAGGCACATCGAATAAACGTTCAAGCTCAGGGAGAAGGGCAGATGCCACAAGAAGGGCATATTGTGCCCTGGAACTATCACCTCGTGTTGTCAGCACCCTCACAGGAACCCTTCCCAGGGTGTTTTCGATGGTCTCGAAATCGCCAATGACAAACCCAAACACCGACGGAGCGATCGGCGGGGTGGGCTTGAATCGGTATATAGAGGTGTCGGACATCTCCACAACGCTTTTGTCCTCGAGCGCAGCATTGGAGAACACCTTGAACAGAGTCTGGGTGGTGATGGTAAGTTTGAGCGGGACCTTCCAAGTGAGCTCATCAATGGTAGGGAAGATGGACCGTGCACCGAAAGGCTGGCAGTGCGTGGCAATGACGTAGTTGTCGGACTTGCCCTCGACGGAATCCGAGTAGTTGGTCTTGAACACGCCGTAGGTCTCGTCACGGAAGGTTTTGATGGCGGTGATCGACCCCACAAAATCGATCTCTATGCTGAGGGGTGCCTCCAGTTGTTCGTGCGAGAAAGTCACACTCTCGTCCGCGCGCGAATGTGTCACCTTCAATTGGAGTGGGCCGTTCGCCGTGGCTGCAATTGCCTTGGTGATGACGAGTTTATGTGCATGGAGGGTTAGCGAAAACGCTTTTGGCGGGTCCACGCAGAGCGCATTCTTCTGGAGCGGCACGACGACTTTGCCCAGGAAGTTTGGCTTCAGAACGCCAACGGCCAAGTGAAGATCGTAGCTTGCCGGGAGATAGGCATTGGGCAAGATGAGCGACATGACGACTCCGAGTCAGCGACTGAAAAATTTGACCACGCGAGCAGGGTCACGTGGCGCGATGGTGATCGCGAGATCCATCGGCCCATCGCAGACGGAGCGATCCGGAAGAGAGCAATGGCAGTGCGGCAGGTGGCCGTCGAACGTTCGAGAAAGTGCCAGGTGTCTGGCCCGGCTCCTACCGTGTCGGGCGGTTGCGAGCCCACGCAGCGCTACGCCGCAATGTGCGGCTGGTTTAGACGACGGCCACGCTGTGTGCAGAGGAAACACGATCGTGAACCAGTTTCGAGCGTGAATCTGCGGAAAACGAGAAAGCACAGCCGAAACAGGCGGCGACGGTGTCGACGGCTGGGCTGGGTGCAGGACACAGGGTTTAGCCGCACCGGTTCGCAGGGAACGGCAATGCAGTTAGGGCTAACGTAGTAGCCAGGCACGTGACGCGTAGACGGCTGGGACCGTGGGACCAGCGGCGGCCCGGCTGGGGTGCCCAGTCGGAGGCGCAGAAGGAGGGGCGGGCAAATGCCGGAAATGGCCGCCCTGATTCACGCGTGCTGGAATGACCGAACAATACTGAGCCACAGATGGAAATGCCCTGATAAGCGGTCCTGCACTCGCGCCTATATAAGGCAGGGCGTCCCCCCTCTTGTTTACGCTCCACATTCACCATGGGCATTAAAGACAAGGTCAAGAGAGCGTCTAAAATCTTCACTTCCGACTCCAAGGAAAACGTGTCGGAAGTCACCGCAGAGGGCAAGGCCCCTGAATCCGAGGTTGCGGCCGTGGAGGCCGAGCCTGTTGAGGCCACCGAGCCAGTGGAGCCTGTAGAGCCCGCTGTGGCGGCCGAGCCAATTGAGGCTTCGGAGCCCGTTGAGCCCGTTGAGGCCACTGAGGCTGCTGAGCCCGTTGAGGCTGCTGAGCCTGTTGAGGCCACCGAGGTTGAGGCCACCGAGGAACCTGCTGACGCCGAGACCAAGGCCGAGACCGCGAAGGAAGAGGTGAAGAAGGCGGACGCCAAGGAGGTGAAGAAGAGCGACTTCTTCAAGAAGTTGTTGCAGAAGTTCAAGAAGCCTGTGGGTGCCAAGTAGGCTGTGGCTGCGTTTATCGGTTAATATGTTTCTGCCTGCCGAGGCCTAATTTACTAATAATTTACACGGTGTAGTTTGCAGCCACCCATGGGAGCCTGAGCCGACCCCGGTCCGGGAAACCATAAACCCATACAAGCAACAATAGCGTTTCTGCTCCTTCTCTGCTCTCCTCCTGCCAAGTCGTGTTGCGCGATCTGGAATGGTGCCATTCCTTTTTCCTGCCATACACATAAGTGTGACCAGGGAGATAAGGCTGCGCGGTGCAATCTACAGGCGTTCTGGCCCTACAGTTACCAAAATAGACCCTGGGGAGAAACTAGAGACGTGCCCAGAAATGTACCCCAGAGACATACCCCAGAGAAAGCTCCATGTGAAGCACCATCTCCATGTGAAGACCATCTGAAGTGAATGTATGCTGAAGCAACCACAATGAGGCTATGTCGCACTATGTAGCAGAGGCATGTCAAATCGTGTATGGCACACGTAACTTACTCCGGCAAATCTGAGGCATGCGCAACCGAGACGACTGACCTACACCATGAGAAACAGAACCATCATTCATAGACGAGAACCCACCCGTACGTTCTAACAGGTCCTTGCAAGCATGTGCTAAGTATGTGCTAATTATGTCCTAAGTATGTCCTTGCTAAGTATGTTGCTAGTATGTTGTATGTCGTTGTTGGTTGTGTATGTCGTTGTGTATGCTGATCCGTTGTTAATGTCAGTGCGGGTTGTCCAGTATCGGGGATTGATAGTGAGCGTGCGATCTGCACACGCCAGAATGGACACGAGCCGGAATGACGGCCAGGCCGAGCTGTGTGCAGTGCACGGTGCCATTCCCATGCTCTTTGTCAGGAACCCGTAGCATATTTCTCTTTTGGAGCCCGTCACTCTGCCCAGCGTCCGTGCCGTGCCACCCCGGAGTTCCTTAGCGAGGTCGTGCGCGCACCACCGTTTTATCCCGTTTGTAACAGCATCACCGTCGAACCTCACCTCACCAGTAACCCTCGAAAAGCGTTCTCCTACACACCACCCTGCTTTTCCTCGCCATCCCGCTTTCTCACGGGCAGCACTTCACCTTCCACCGCTTTCTTTTCCCGGGGCGTACTAAAGCGCTCTCGCTGGCCATCTTCCCAGGAAGAGCAGCCGCACACTCCCTATTATGAACAACAGCATCCCCACCCATCTGACCAAATACGACACCAAGATGATGGACTTGAGGGTAGGAAAGAAATACCGCATCGGCCGCAAGATCGGCTCCGGCTCGTTTGGCGACATCTACTTGGGCACAAACATCATCTCCGGCGAGGAGGTGGCCATCAAGTTGGAGAACGTCAAGGCCAAGCACCCGCAGTTGGAGTACGAGGCCAAGGTCTACAAGGCCTTGAGCGGCGGCGTGGGCATCCCGTTTGTGCGGTGGTACGGCACCGAATGCGACTACAACGCCATGGTCATCGACCTCTTGGGGCCCTCGCTCGAGGACTTGTTCAACTACTGCAACCGCAAGTTCACCTTCAAGACCGTGCTCCTCTTGGCCGACCAGCTCATCTGTAGGATCGAGTACATCCACGCCCGCTGCTTCATCCACAGAGACATCAAGCCGGACAACTTCTTGATGGGCATTGGCAGACGCGGGTCCCAGGTCAACGTCATCGACTTTGGCTTGGCCAAGAAGTACAGGGACCCCAGAACCCACCTCCACATTCCCTACAGAGAGAACAAGAACTTGACGGGCACGGCCAGATATGCGTCGGTCAACACTCATTTGGGCATCGAGCAGTCGAGACGCGACGACTTGGAGTCGTTGGGCTACGTCTTGATCTACTTCTGCCGCGGCTCGTTGCCCTGGCAAGGATTGAAGGCGGCCACCAAGAGGCAGAAGTACGACCGCATCATGGAGAAGAAGATGACCATCCCCAATGACGTCTTGACGAAGGGCTTGCCCGCCGAGTTCTTGGAGTACATGAACTACATCAAGAACTTGCGCTTCGACGACAAGCCCGACTACCCTTACTTGCGTAAGTTGTTCAGAGATTTGTTCAAGCGCGAGAACTACCGCTACGACTACGTCTTCGACTGGACTTTGTACAAGTTCCAGCAGGAGAGGCAGCGCGAGCAGTACAAGATCGCCGACGGCCAGGAACAGGGCCTGGCGCAGCAGCAGCAACAGCAGCAGCAGCAGCAAACCCCCCAGCCCCCTCAGCACCACCAGTCCCCGCAGCACAATGCCAGCCAGTTGCAGAAGCAGATTCCACAGCTGCTCCAGCAGCAACCTCTTCATATCGCTCAAGGCCGTGAGCAAAAGGGCGCCTTGGAAGGCGGGAACCTGCAAGTGCCCAATTTGCAGAGTGGCAGATTTACTGAGGCGATGTACTACCAGCAGTTCGAGCAGGGCGATTCGCATCGCGGCAACAAGCCCAACGCGAATCCCGCGTGGATTTAGAGCCGAGGATTTAAGCCTCTCTTGCATTAATATACAAAATTGTTTTAGTCCACGTTGTCCGAAGGCTTTGCAGGCACGTCAGCACGCGTAGTTTCCTTGTTCTCCATCTGGTTGTTGAACACAGCACCCAAGAAGTCGAAGATGTGCTTGCCCTCTTTGGTGGCACCCGAGCCCTTGAACGTATCGAGAAACTCAAAGAAGGCATGGTACACGTTCTCCTTGGTCTCTTCGGCGTAAATCTTGTCGTAGATGTTTTTCATTTTGAACGCATCCATCTCCTCCTGGTATCTGGAGAAGTCGATCTTGTTGTACCCCAAGTCGGCCAATTTGTCGTTATACGTTTCGTAGACAGGGCATTCTAGAAGCAAACCCAAAGCCGGCGCCTTAGGGATGTTGATCTTTGCTGGGCCGAAGCAGTCGCTGATACGAGTGATGGGGCAGCCGGTTCTCACCACTAGGGAGGCCATACAAATCATCTTTCTGATCTGATGCAACATGAACGATTGGCCGTGGATCTTGATGGAGATCCATTCAGTTCCTTCGATGATGAACGGGTCGGAGACAGAGGTCCCCTTCATGAACCTTCTGGCACTGGGGTCCTTGTACGTCTTGCCCAAAGTGAAGTTGTGAAAGTTGTGAGAGCCCTCGTACTGCTTCATGGCCTCTCTGAAGAGTGCAAGCTTTTCGGCGGACACACGGTAATCTCTTCTGCATGCGTTCTCAATGCCTCTGATACGCTTCACGAGCAAACCCCACTCAGAGACTTCGCCATCGGCGTTGTAATATTCCTTCTTCTTGGCCTCTTTCTCTCCGTCCTCGAAGGTGATCTCTGCTGTCTTCTCGAACACCTGCTCCACCTCCCCGGGCGTAACTTCCAGCTCCAACATGGTCTTCTTTGTGTTTTCCCACCAAACGGCATCATCATCCTCTCTGAGGATACCAGGGTGTTCAGCTTTGCTCGCTTCAATCAAATTGAACAAGCTGCTCTTCGGCCTGGGAGGAAGAAGACTGTGGGTCGGAAGCAAGTATTCGTAAATACGAGACGAACACAACTTTCTACAGTCGAAAGAACGGTTCGTGCGCTCGATACCCCACACACGGATTTGGTCAGGCAAGTTCAGGTTGATCTTCTCCAACAAGTCGTCATCCTCTATGATCAATTTGCAGCTGATGACGTTTCCAGCCGCGTGCACACCCTTGTCTGTTCTTGCAGCTCTCATGAAGCCGTTTTTCTTCAAGTCGGTGGAGTTTTCTTTCGAAACGGCACCGGCAGCAATGAGAGCCTTGAAGATTTCGGCCTCGATGGTCTTGACATCAGGGTTGTTCTGGATTTGCATACCGTTGTATCCCGTGCCACAGTATCCAATCATGCAAGCAACCTTCTTCTTTGGCTTTCTTTCGGACTTTTCTGCCGGGTTTCCATCAGCATCTAGCAATGGCTTCCACTCACTGCGGTTAGTACATGTTGGAATGGTGATGTGGTGGACTTACCTACGTATGCTTGTGGTCTCTCTTGGAGAAATTCTTGATCTTTCCGCTTTCGCTATGCTTAACCTTCTTGGCCGCATCTGAATTGTCAACCACCTCTTCATTGTGAAGTCTCTTCTCTTGAGGCATGTTGATGATAATTTTTCTGCAGAACTGCGATGAGAAGTAAGGTACTCGGCTTCTCCGCAACACAGAACTAACAAACCGACAGGGTAGAGAGACACCGCTACTGACGAAATTAAAGGATATTAGCAATTCCTACGTAAATATCCCACACATGGCATGGGGCAGCTCTTCCCCAGGGCATCGAATCACGTGACACATTAACTGCGAAAAAAAAGTCAGACTTGCATCTTCATCTAGTCCATCGCCATGAGATCCTTGACGGAAGAAGAAACGAAAGTCGTCTTCGAGAAGTTGGCCAATTACATCGGCAGAAACATCTCGTTCTTGATCGACAACCCATCAAATCCCCACGTGTTCAGACTACAGAAGGACAGAGTGTACTATGTTCTGGAGGAGATCGCCAAGTTCGCTACCTCTGTATCGAGAGAGCGTTTGATGTCGCTCGGCACCTGCTTCGGCAAGTTCACCAAGACAGGAAAGTTCAGATTACATATCACGTCGTTGCCTTACTTGGCGCAGTATGCGAAGTACAAGGTGTGGATCAAGCAGAACGGTGAGATGCCCTTTTTGTATGGAAACCACGTTTTGAAGGCCCATGTGGGCAGGATGTCCGAAGACGTCCCCGAGCACGCAGGTTTGGTTGTCGTTTCCATGCACGATGTTCCTCTTGGGTTCGGTGTCTCGGCCAAGTCCACCAACGAAACTAGAAGCATGCAGCCCACTGCGATCGTGGCCTTTAGACAGGGCGACATCGGCGAGTACTTGAGAGAAGAAGACACCTTGTTCACTTAGAACTTGAGCTCTCAAAGACCCACTGAGCGCGTGAGCCGCTCACGATTCTCACTTCGAGACTGTACCACTAGCATAATACACATTTCGGCCCATTACCCACACAACGTGCAATGAACCGCAGTAGATTATCATTGTCGTTTCGTATGTACACTATTTACATCAGAACATCAAGTTGTTGTACTGAACGAGGCCGCCAGGGTTACCGGACGACACGAAGTACGACGCCTGTAGGATGTTCTCGAGCTGCTCCTCGGGGTTGCTGCACTCGGCAAACTCGCCCACTCTAATCAACGATCTCTCGCTCGCCAACTCGCCACTTGTCTTGTAGTCCTGCTTGGTGGGGTAGTCTCTGATCTGCAAGACTCCACACTGGCTCCAGAACTGCAACAACACACGAGCCTCGTCTTTGCTCAAGTTCTGCACGGAAAAGTGCTCCACGCCGCCGTTGCGGGCCATGGTGGCGGCATAGTCGAGATCGCACTGCGTCTTTTTGTCGTACAAGTCCCCTTCCTGCAAGCCCAAGCCAACTCTTAGCGTCTTGGCCTCGCCCAAGTCCTTGCTTTCGGCCAACAAGACACCGCCCTGGGCGAACGACAAGTCGCCGCTCACAAGATTTGCAAGGAAGTGGCCCACTTCGAACTCCGTGAAGTGCACGGGCTTCATGTCACTGTGGTGGTATTTGGTGTAAGGCTCCACCACCAAGGCATTGAAGTTGTCCACCGAGACAAACACGGGGAACTTGTCCGCGTGTGCCTGTAATTCCTCGACGAAGAACTGGAACGCCTGAGTTGGGCCGAACACGCCGAAGTCGTGGTTATGCAAAAGGAAGTCGTAGACAGAGTTCTCGCCCTTCTTCAAACTGTGCTGCACCTTCTTGGCAACGAAGGACAAGTCTCTCGTCAAGGGCATTTTCTTGAACACCTCCGCGTTGGCAGCCCGAATCTTCTGAATCCATCTTTTCGTGAACATAGGCTGTTGGAACTTGTCCAACTTCTTGTTGAAGATGTAGTCCGACGAGCCCTCGACGATGCGCTCCGGGTGGTCAAAGTGCAACAAAACCACATCGCGGTCGAGCTTCGAAAGCGCAAGTGCCTGTGTTTGCCCGAGCAAGGTCGACTTTCCAACGCCCTTCTCGCCCAACAAACACAACCGGTTGTTCTTGGATGGGCCGTTCAATTTGCTAACAAACCGGTCGTACAAGCCCACGGTGTTTTCAGTCACCATGGAGACAGGCGAACGGAATAGCTCGTGGTGCTGGTATCTCTTGAAAGCGCCCAATCCACTGAGCTTCTGCTGTGTTTCCGTGTTGTATAAGAGAACAGTGGAGGTCTTGCTCTCCAAGTCCTGAGCCAGCAACTCGCCCAAGCTGCTCAAGTCCGCGGCTGTGCGCTCGAACTTGAGAGCTCTGACAGCGTCCCTGAACTTCAAGTGGGTCATACCGCCCTTCTTGACCTTCTCTTTGGCTGCCTTCTTGAAACCGAGCTTCATCTTCTTCTTGCCGGCAGGGGCAGCTGCACCTGCGGGTGCCGAAACCGAAAGGAGACGCAATCCGGATATGAGAGGTGCCATCTGGCTCCGGCGACAGGCGCCTGCCCTGGCTGCAGCGGCTCTCAACATGGTGGTGATAATTTTTCGTTACGTCGCGTGCAGGTCAGTAGTATCCAATGTATGGAGAGTTCTGATCCATACTTAAGTGAATTGCCGACGTAGAGAAAAGTAAAGCAAAATGATAAGTGAAAACAGTTCTTAGAGAGTATTATATGGTCGATATATCTCTGCCTCGCTCAACAGAAAGGTGTCGAATGGGTGCAAATTCTCGACTTCCCGGTCGTTCTCGACTTTCCGGAGATCAACGTCTCGACTCGCTTCGAAATCACTCAAATACGAAGCTCTTCACTTGGCCTAGTTGACTTCAATTGTAATTTTGGTGAGTCGCCAACAGTTGGTCTTGAGTACTCGCTAGCCCTAATCGCAGGTTTCGCATCCTGCGCAAAATTTTTTCTTCAGAACTATTTCAGCGTGTCCGAGCACCATGTTCTTGGCTCTTCGGATACGAAGCAATGTTCTCACTCCCAAAAACGTGCAATGGTTTTCGACGGGCTGGACCTCAAACAAACAAGCGAAACATGCGTTAAAGCATCGTCTTGCGAAGCTTGAACCCACAGAAAAGTCGAGGCCAGGTGCAAAGCTGCGGTCCAAACCAACCGACAAGGCATCTAGCAAGTACTTTGCATTCGGCAACTTTGCAGCCTTGCATCGTCCGGAAAAGAAAGTCATTGAAAAGTCGGAGACGGCCGTGCACAAGATCACATCGTTTGACTCATTGAGGATTTTTCCTACGGTGAGAGAAGCTATGATCCAGGAGATAAAGGAAGGGTACAATTTGAAAAGCACCTATGTCAAGTCCAAGGACGAGTTGGAGCTCAAACCCTCGCCCGTGCAGATCGCCGCCATTCGCAAGATCAATAAGGCGAGAACGGTGCCCAAAACGGCGTTGGAGAAGGCAAACTCGGACGTATTCAGAGAAACTTTGACGGAGTACGAAAATAGCAGGCTCAAGATCTTTACCGTGGCGGCCGAGACAGGGTCAGGCAAAACCTGGGCGTATCTCGCGTCGGTGTTTTCCAAATTGAAGGAAGACGACCTAGAATTGTTCAACCAGAGCAAGATCCGCTATGAAGAAGCGAAGAAACACGGCACGATTCGCGCTGTGATCTTGTTGCCTACTCATGATCTTGTGGAGCAGGTTTACGCCACGGCTCATAGAGCTGCTACTTTGGAGATCAACCAGACGAACTTGCACGAGAAGGTGCGCCTGTCAAAGCAATATAGCGAGTTCTTTCTCGATCCAGAGCACTCGTCTACGTTGGACCTTAATGTGGTGAAATGGAGCAGCGGCGACTCGCATGAGAAGCTCTTCAGAGCAGCCAAACGTGGACGCATCGACGTGTTGATCTGCACCCCGGCCAAAATCCAGGGTTTGACGAAGTTGGAAAACGTGAACTCGCCTTTCCGGCTCTTCAATCACGTGGAGTACTGTGTGGTTGACGAGGCGGACACGCTCATGGACGAATCTTGGTTTCATGACACTTTTAGTGTGATTCAGCGCTTCAACAGATTGAAGGACTTGGTGATGTGCTCTGCCACCATTCCAAAAGAATTCCAAAAGAGTCTCAAATTCTTGGTCAAGGACGAAAAGTCCATCATTCCCATCGTCACGCCGCAAATTCATCAGATTCCAAAGCAAATTGTGGTTAAAGTGCTTGACGCGACAGTTAGTCCATACAACGGATCGAAAACTAGGTGTTTGGCACAAGCAATCTATGCAATCCACAAGGAAGGAACCGAAGACGGTCTAGTGAAGCGTATCATTGTATTCGTGAATGCAAAGAAAGACGTGGAGCCGTTGATTGAGACTTTAATCACGAAATACGGTCACAATGAAGACGACATCGTCGGAATCACTGGGCGAGACTCAGCTTTGGACAGACAAGAAAAACTCGAACCTTTCTTGAAGCCCGCCACGCAACTAGAAGCGGGCTCAAGCGAGGGCAAGATCAAGGTCTTGGTCACAACAGACTTGTTGGCAAGAGGGTTAAACTTTCAGGGCATCAAGAATGTCATCTTGATGGATATACCCAGCAACTCGGTGGACCTCATTCACAGAGTTGGGAGAACAGGGAGAATGCGCCAGTCCGGGCGTGTTTTTATAATCATAGACAAGACATCGAGGAAGTCTTGGATAAAGGGCCTTCCCAAGGCAATCAAAAATGGAGCCACTATAGGCTAGAGGGTTACGGAACGGGTATGTGTTTATGAGAGGCACGGAATGATGATACAAAATGATTTTAGACGTTAGACTTCCTAATCACCTTGAGGAAGAGTCACAGATAGCTGACTTTCGTGCGGGCATAAATTCATGGATTACTAACAAATCAGAAAAGCATTAAGGGACATTTTTTTCTTTGCGGCTGGACAACAAAGGTATGTTTTTTCTTTCGCTATGTGATGAACAATCTCGATTAGAACGCTTGACTTCCGAAAACTATTGAGGAGAACGTCTGATTTTTAAATTATCTGATAGCATTGACATGTTTCGACATCTACTAACATCCAGAACTTGTAAATACATACAGCAATAGAAGCAATCAGGACACACCAGTAGTTCCCTGGACCAACTTTATCCGCTCACTGAAACTCATAGTGAAACGGACTATACAACCAGGGAAGATCGACGAAGAGCAGCAATTGCGGGGATTATGATGGTCACCTGCCTGCTTCCTCTCCGACATGCACAATAAACGCACCACAATGAAACCTGTAGTTTCGATGATTAAGCAATTCGCGCAACCAGTCTCGTAATGGAGCAGCGATTCAATCAGAAGCAAAAATCAAAGAAAAGTCCGAGAAAGGGCAAGCGGCCACAGTACAAAAGGTGGCTGTTGCTCACTTATCAATTTGCAGCTTGCAGCCCGATTGCGATATCACGTGCGCTTCTCCAACCTGACCTCGATAGAAGCCGAACCGATGCTACTTCGAGCCCCACAAGGTTTTTTCGGCAAAGCTTTCTGTAGGGGACTTTGCACTGAAAAACTCCGTTCGAGACAGAAAATATACCACAAGACAATGACCGAACGCCAGTCGTCGTTCCAGAATGTCCTTGAAGAGACCTACTTCGGCAAGGAGGTTATCAACAGGGTCTCCTTCCTCAGAGAGGACGCCGAGTTTGTTCGCAATGCAGTGTTGCACCCTTCTACCCGTTTCATATTCTACAACAAGGGAGATCCTTTGGTGAACAAGGCTGCAGCCATCAACAAACTCGTTGTGTTGACCAATGGAAGCGACCAGTTGGCCACGATCGAGGGCACAGACATTGCGGGAACGTCCAGAGGGTTGTATGACCACTCTGGCGGTTGGAGAAGGGTTGTGGAAACGTGGAGCGAAGACAACAAGGAGCAATCACCGGAGCTGAGAGACGGCAAGCCGACGTTTCTCTTCTTGGGCCTCCGAGACGAAAGCGTGGGGGTTGATTTCCAAAAGTTGAAGTTTTTCGATGTGGAGACGTATCTAGATCACCAGGGAAGGTACTACGGAATCCCCTATTTTGGCGTGGACGTGACCAATGCGCCACTTGTTGGCGAGTTGGTGCGCAAGCATGTTGCTACTCACAGCGATGCGAGCGAGGACGACTTGATCTATACATACTCGAGGAAGCACACGATGGCATTCACGGGCGAGGAATCCGCCTTGTTCAGTCATGGTAGGATGTTCTTTGACTGGCTCCGCAGAAACAAGTTCTGCCCTGGCTGCGGCCACAAGGTGGTTGCCATCCACGCCGGAGGCAAGTTGAAGTGCACCAATGAGGCGAAGACGGGCGAGGGCGAGAAAGCGAAGTTCGAGTGCCCTGTTCGGAACGCAAGGGTGTCGAATGTTTCCTTCCCGCGGACAGACGCTGTGGTTATCACCGCCATCACCAACACTGAGAGAACCAAGATTCTTCTCTCGTTGAATAAGCGCTACGCCTTCACGAAGATGTACTCGTGCACATCAGGCTTCATGGAGCCTTCGGAGACCGTGGAGGTGGCGACGAAGAGGGAGATTTGGGAGGAGACCGGCGTGGTGTGCCGCGACATCCAGATGATCATGACGCAGCCATGGCCGTTCCCGGGCAACTTGATGATCGGGTGCGTGGCTACGGTGGAGTTCAACGGGGTGAACGAGCAGATCCATTTGGGCCACGACCGCGAGCTTGCGGACGCCCGCTGGTTCGACGTGAGTTTTGTGCGCAGCCTCATCAACGGCGAAGACGGGGATGGCGACCGCAAGGTGAACCCCGAAGGCATCCTCCTCCCAACGAATGTGTCGGTCGCGTACAACTTGATCATGCACGTTTTGGACAGCAGTCCAGAGCAGTGAGACATTACGCCGACCCTATAGAATAGTTGAAGCGGTCAGAGCAGTCCGCTCTTAGCGATCCCTATAGAAATGTTCAGCGGATTAAGCAGCACTGGGAGGCATCGCCGTAGCGATCCCTATAAAACCTTACAGATGTAGCCAAGCACTGTGACTCTCCTGCCTGGTGATGTTTCGAGCGATCCTATTAAGCGAGTAGTCATGCAGTGGCGAGTGTGGCGATGATTCGAGATCCTAGAGGTGGTAGTCATGCGCTGGCTGCGAAATCGGTCGCAGCAATAGACTTGGCAACGGTCTCTGCATGTGGCCACAGATATATGTGTGGCTCCATATGTGGTTCCATTTCGTCCACACCTCGCAACCAGCCTAGCAACCACAACCCCCCTCTCGCAACAATAGAACAGTTGCCGCGTACATGCACACAGTATCGCTCGGCCTGCTCGGGAAGCGTAGCGCAACGCTGGAGGTTCTAGACCGGATGCATTGCGAAGCCTATATATGAAGTACCTCGTGGTCTGACCGCCTCCAGCCACAAAATGCCCAACACAGAGTGTCTTGTGGTGGGCCACCGCGGGTTTAAAGGCAAATATACGGAAAACACCCTCCGCGGGTTTGCCGAATGCTATCTGACCGGAGCCACGGGCATCGAGACCGATGTGTGGACTACCAAAGACGAAGTGCTCGTAATTTCACACGACGTCAACACCAAGCGGGTCTTCTGCGACAAGGACGGCAATGAGACGGACTACAACATTTTGCAGACGGACTACGCGGACTTGAAGGACCTCCGCACCATCGGGTCTGGCGAGCCGCTTCTCACTTTCCAGGACGTTTTGCGGTGGTTCTTCAACTACGTGAAAAGTGAAGGCAACGACGATGTTCGGATCCAGTTGGACATCAAGAACGCAAATCCGCCGCGGATCTTGCGTCTCATCATCGAGGACATTCTCCAGGTGCACAACGACTTGGCATGGTGGTTTCCCCGCATTTCGCTCGGAGTGTGGAACTTGCGCTTTGTCAAGTACTTGAACCAGGACCAGTACTTCCAGGACGTCTTTGCAGGCGTTGCTCCGAACAAGGGCTACAGCAACTTCGACATTCTCCACATCTCCACGAGCTGGCTGGACTCGATGACGTATGTAGCGTACAACGAGTACTTGGCTGCGTTGCCGGACAAGCGCCTCAGACTATGCGTCACCGGCATCTCGATCATCTACATTGCCACTTGGACGTCTGGCTTTTTGACGAAGCTTCTTCCTGCCATCAAGAAACAGGACTTGAAGTTGTATTCGTGGACGATCAACAACCTGGCCCAGTTGCGCTATTTCATTACCGTGGGCCACAAGTCCAAGATCAGGGAGTATGGAGTCATCAGCGATAACCCGGACGAAATTATCGAATTGCTCGACACGTTGGAGCTGGAAAAGGACGCGGAGAAGGCACCCGAACATGGCGCCATCACGGTTCCGCTCAAGTTCCGCTTTTTTGCTGCGTTGTTCTCCAGTTTCTTGTACCTAGGTGGGCCGTCACCCTTGATTAGCAAGCCGCGCTTCGATAACTTGGTGGACCCGTGCGAGATGTTGATCTTCAGGCCCCGCTGGACAAACAAGGTGTTCGCATTCTTGCAGCGGATGGGTATATTTTAGAGCATGGGATCTGAGTTTCTAAAAAAATAGTTTGATTTTCTAAGTATGATCTTAAAGGCATGAAATCCGGAGGTTAAGGTTTGAACTCTGGGGAAGACGTCCTTGTAGTTGCATCGAGTACTGCGCATACCTCTCATCTCCAATCTGCACCAACTCATGTTCAGCTCACTTCTACCCAAACCCAAGCACACAAAATATGAGACCATACCTGTAATTCTTCCAAGAAAAACTGTTTCCAAAGTACTTGCTGCGCCGAGATCAACGCTGACCGAAATAGTGTACGACACGAATAAAACCGAGCTCCATCTCAACTCCGATGGAACATTGAATCACGCCAAGACGAATGCGGCCAACGCAGCTCTGAACATCGTGCAGACTTCTTACGCTGATACCATTCCTTTGAAAGTAAGGTACCCCAACCTTAAGCACCACTTTCCCCGCTACACGCTTCAAACCTGTCCCGATGACTCGCTTGCCACATGCTTGGAAGAAACCAGAGAGTTGATCAATAAGATCTTGGCCAAGAACGAAGGTGTGGAAGAGAGCCAAGACACAGTGGTAAATTACACTCCAAACTCGCTAGATCCGGAAAACGAACGAGGAAGAACGATCGAAATCAGAACATATCAGGAAGATCCAATGCTCCCTCCAAAGCACAAACTTCGAAAGAACAGAGAAAAGGCCCCTTCGCCTCCTCCTCCAGTATTGAAAGCGGCGCCGAAGGCGAAGGTAACCAAGGAGATAAAAGACAAGTGGCATATTCCCTCTGCTGTTTCCAACTGGAAGAACAACATGGGTTACGCAATTTCTTTAGACAAGAGAGTAAAGGCAGCGAGTGGAGGCAGCGCGGGCGAGGGTGTTACGGTTAACATGGAGAAATTGAGTTCCCTTTCGCAGGCCTTGAGTGAAGCTGACCAACAGGCAAGAGAGGAGATTAGAATAAGGAACGAGCATAGAAAAGAAGAGGCTCTCAGAGAGCAACAAGAAAAGGAAAAACAGCTACAGAAGCTCGTGGAAACTTCTAGGAGGCGAAACCCGGGAAAACGTTCGGCGGACCATCTGGATGGACGCAACACGAAGTACCGCAGAAGCTAGTCATGCAAACGTTAATAAGTACATAGTCTATATATTGCGACGCACACTATTTTTTCGGCCGCCTGCCTTTTGTCTTGGGCCGATCGCCCCCATCGTATAGTGAGCGGTCAAATTCGTCCTTGGCTGTGCCGTTGACCCACTCCAACACCCGCGTGATGCGATTATACGCAACTTTGTGACGCAAATCATCCTGTAACTGAGTCTGAAGCTTCCCGAGCTCCTCTAAGTTTCCTGATTTCATGGTTTCCTCAGTGGTCTTTTGCCTTTTGTTGGGCGTTGTAGCTGTCCTGCTGGGGCGCTTCCTTGGCGTAACATCGTCATCACTTTCTTCACCGTCGTCAGTTGCCTCCACACCATCGGCCTTCAACTTCTCGATTTTTGCATCAACGGCCTCAATGCTATCCTCTATCTCGACCTCGTCCTTCGGGAGTTTATCTAACCAAAGAGCTTTTCTTCTGGCGGTAATACTGGTCACCAAGCCTTCCTTTACGCGAAGCAATTCCTTGCGCAAGCCCGATTCACGTTTACCCCAAGGATTGAGCCACTTGACCAAACCGTCAACAGCGTCAGTTGTGTCGAAATAACCCCAATTCTCGCCAGTGAGCAAAGGAGTTGGGGCTTCCTCAATGAACTTGCGCTGAAGAAGGCTGAGTGCAGAGATGTCGGTCCCTTTTGGAAGTCCTCCCAACCTGTCGACCACCTCGGTAGAGTCGTCAGCCACGATCGAGTCAGTATGAAACTTCAATTTCAAGCTGTTAGCCTCGTCAAGAAATCTCTTCGGCATCATGTCAAAATTCATCACTTTCAAGGGCTGCCCTCCATCTTCTAAATCGAATAATTCGGGTTCCTGTTGCACAGCCGGACCATCCTCGCCTTCTTTCGCAACGGTGTCTGCAAGCTGCTCGGAGTACAACCTCTTTTCTATTTCCTTCCCTTCCTCCTTTGGGAGATTGAGATTGAGTAAGGAGTCCAAGGCAGTGGGTCCCTGTACCCATAAACGTCCCATTAAATACGTTTCTTCCATGTTTTCGTCTTTGTCATCCATGTCATCTTCGCTCTCCGGTTCTGGTTGTTCATCATCTTCATCCCCGCCTCCGGCAAAGTGGAGATTGGGAAGTCCGTTATTCTCGAACCACCAGTACCGATTGAAAGATCTATCTTTCCCTAGAAGGCGCACTCGTTGACAGTCCATCTCCGATAATTTCATCTCAACCTTCTTTTTGGCTTCGCGAAGCTCTCTGATTTTGACTATTCCAGCCTCTCTTTCATCCCACAATTCTCGGAACCTGGGATTTGCTTCTGCGAGGGCTTTTTCATATTCGGCCATTTCATACCCCTTAATATTTAGCCGGTGTTTCTTTCTTGTGAATGGATACCAGAGATCTGTATCCGTAGAAGTATTCGCTGCCTCTATTAGCATCTCGAATATGGCAACGTGACACTTTGTAGTTGTCTCAACAGCGTTCTTCAAATCACGTATGGTGTCGAGTCTGGTGCGCCTTAACGTGGTGGACGCATCCAAGGACTCGTCCAAGTATTCACGCACTAAAGTGCCGTTAACCATGAGCGTTATAAGAATGTGAAGAGCCTTCAATCTCAAATCAACAGACATGGAGGAGTAGAATTGATTCAAAACGGTAGAAGTTGTGGCAGGGCATATCAGGTTGGGAGCAAGAATATGATAAGTCTCCTCGATGGTGTCCTTGAATTCGGGAACATATTCGACCATGGAAAGAACACCTAGGAGAATGGTTTGCCAGTTTCCATCCTTGAAATTTCTCTTGCGGAGCCTTTCATGCCATTTGACACCACGATGGTTCATCACGCTGTATGCCTTATGGTCCAGCTCATCTTCTTCTTCGTCGCTGTCTGCTTCGTCGTCAGCAATGTTGTCGTCAGTGACATCTTCTTTCAGTTTTCCGTCCAGCATTTTAGGAGCCGGAGTTTCACTGTTCAGTTCGTTGTCTGAAGCCTCATCCTCGCTTTTCAAAATCTTACTCTCCTCTTCACTGTCCGAAGCCTTATCGTCACGCATCTCATCGTCATCTTCTTCAGATTTGAGGCTTTTCACAACAGCAACTTTGGGTGGCAAGCTGACGAGGAGGCCGAACACTTTGCCATCGTCTGCTGCCTCTTTTGCGTTCGGAATCAGATTGGACACAATGCCACCCAATGCTGCACACCAAATTTCGTCGAGCAACTCACATCGTCCAACATCCCGGAACTGCTCGTCATTCCAAGACATGGCGCAAATGAAATCATCAAACGTGAACGTGTCAAGCTTGAGTACCGAGTGGTAGATGTTGAGAAAGGACCAACACTCCAAGGCCTCCTGAACAGAATTGAGCGACGACTTGGAAACAGAGTCAGCCTGCTTTTGTTTGGCAGCGATTATGAGTGCGTCCTCTTTGGATTCTGATTCGCTGAGCGCCTCAATGTCTCGCGTCAAGCGCTCTTTGATCCGTTGGTGGAGCTCCTGGCCATTCAACGGTAGTACCAACGGCGAGGGCCCGGGGCGCGTGGTCTGGAGATCGAAGCTGAGTTTCAAGTCGTCGATGATGGTCTTTTTTGACGGCTGGAACGAAGAAATCGTGACGAGTTCGTTCTCCTCGAGCTCTCTCTGGATGGAGATGGGAAGGTGGTGGACCGGGAAGCGCATGCGCGTCTCGTTCTTGGGAGTGGACTTAGTGTGGATCAAGTCGCTGATGCTGACCTCGAAGGTGCCCATGCTAGCGGCCGCGGCGTTGAGCGCAGCCTTTTTCTTGAGCGACTTTCCACGGCCCTTTTTCCTCAACTCGGGCTCCTGCGACGGTGCTGGCGACGACTTGTCGCCATCCTCTTCGTACAACACCTTCCCGCTGGGCGTGGACGACTCATAGTGCTTCAAGTCGTCTGGGTACTCGCGAGGGATCCTGTACTTCTTAGCGTACTCGTCCTTCACCACCCACGGCGCACCCACCTTGTGGGAGCGGGTGACCGTGAGCTTGACGTAGGTCTTGATCAACCACTTGGTGAAGTGGTTTCTGTCGCGCAGCAACTGCTGGTTGGTGGCGATGATCTGGGTGCCGTCGCCCAACGTGGACACTAGGTACTTCGTGTCGGACGGGTTGCTGTACTGGACCTTCTCTCGGATGGTGCCTCGCTGCTTGACGGTGGACACGTACGACTGGGGCGTGGTGATGTCGCTCTTTATGAGCCCGTTGGCGTTGGTGCTGATGACCTTCTTGACAAACACCTCTTCGCCCGGAAAGTAGTCGTTCTTGAAAACCAGGTACACCTTGTCGACGAGCTGGTCCAAGCGCGTGATGCGGTTGAACTGGAGGAAGCGGAGAATGTGCTCGCGGAGGGCCTCGGGGAAGTTCTTCTGCACGTCTTTGATCTCCTTCAACTCGGACTCGTACGCCTCGAAAAACGTGAGGCACGAGTTGCCGGTGATCTCGCACACAAACTTGCGGCGGTGGTAGTAGTCCATTCTGCTGATGTATTCGTCATACTCGAGGAACCACTCCTTGGTTTGTGGGATGACGAAGATCTGGGTGGAGAGGTCGGCGGGAATGGGCTGGGGCCGCACGAACGTGACTGGCTTCCGTTTGTACAAGACCATGAATTGACCTTAGTACGAAATGGAGGTACGAGAATGATGTCCGAGAATGGAGGAGGCTTGAGGTGGAGGGAAGTGCAAGCAGAAAAAATGACAAAGGAGAAAAAAGCCCATATGGTCTGTGTATGCACACGCGGGCCATTTGGCTGCAACAGCGCGAGACTACACGATCGCGGCCCGCGGTGTATGCAGGCCGGCGCCAAACACCAGGACCCACCTGGGCCAACAGGGCGGGCGCGGAACATGTGCAGCCGGGAGAAGAATGAGCGAGGCGCTATTCGGAGTGGGAGGCACGGGTGTGCGGCCGCCGTTGGATTGGTACATGCACGACCGGCTATTGCCGGCACGGCAGGGCTGTCCACGGCGCCCTCCCCGGGACCGAGATTGATCGTCCGAAGGTGGCCGTGCGAGCAGAAAGCGTGGAGCTGGACGTGGCGCCGCGTGCGGCATGCTTATCGCAGCAATTGCGCCGCCGAAATAGGCAGCGATTTCCCCCCTGCAGGCCGGTCCGAGGTATATAAGCCGGCGGTGATGTCCGTGGACACCAATGACTGTTGCCGTCCCCGACACCTTCCAGGGCTTTGCTGTGGCCACCAAAGACAAGTGGAACAAACCCGAGCTCGTGCTGTACGCGCGCAAGCGCATCGAGCCCACCGACGTGGTGCTCAAGAACATCTGCTGCGGGCTCTGCGGCACCGACATCCATTGCGTCCAGGAAAACTGGGGCCCCATGAAGCGCGCGGACACCGTGGTGGGCCACGAGATCATTGGCCACGTGATTGCCGTGGGCGACGCCGTCACGTCGGTCAAGGTCGGCGACCGGGTGGGCATCGGTGCTGCATCCAGTGCCTGCGGCCAGTGTTCCAGGTGCGGCTGCAACAACGAGCAGTACTGTGCCAATGGGGTCAGCACCTACAACGCCGTGGACACGTTTTCCGAGGACTACGTGACGCAGGGCGGGTACGCGTCGCACCTGATTGCCAACGAGAAGTTCTGCTTCCCGATTCCGGACGCGTTGGACTCGGTGGCTGCGGCGCCGTTGATGTGCGCAGGCTTGACGGTGTACTCGCCGTTGGTGCGCAACATCCGGCACATCGAGAAGCCTGTGGTGGCCATCGTGGGCATTGGCGGGTTGGGCCACCTCGCGATCCAGTTTGCCAAGGCGTTGGGCGCTGAAGTTTACGCTTTCTCGCGGGGCCTGGCCAAGCGGGCCGAGGCCGAGCTGTTTGGAGCCAGCGGGTTCATTGCCACGCAGGAGGACAAGAACTGGGAGCACACGTACCACGACAAGTTCGACTTGATCTTGAACTGTGCGTCGCGCGTGGAGGGCTTTGTGTTGGACAAGTACTTGGCCACCTTGAAGGTGGACGGCCGCTTTGTGTCCGTGGGCCTTCCGCCCGTGAGCGACAAGTTCGAGCTCAGTCCGTTTTCGTTTTTGTCCAACGGCGGCTCGTTCGGGCTGTCATTGTTGGGGCTGAAGGTGGAGGCGTTGGAGATGTTGCAGTTGGCAGCCGACAAGGGTGTGCGGCCCATGGTGGAGGAGGTGCCCATCTCGGCCGAGGGCTGCCACGAGGCGTTGACGCGCTGCAACGACGGCGACGTGCGCTACCGGTTTGTGTTCACCAAGTATGACGAGGCGTTTGCCTGATAGAGATATAGACATAGATATAGACTACAGTGTGATGGAGCGTAGAGAGAGCTTAGAGAGAGCGCGAGCGTAGAGAAAGCGGTCAAGGTGATCGAGTGCCTTGGTCCAGAAGAGTACAAAGAGTGTTCTTCTAGGGAGGAGTGTGTCCATTAGCGTGTCCTAAGAGTGTCTCAAGATTGTCCTAAGAGTGTCCGAATGTGTCCACAGAGAGCCCATAAGAATATGTGAACCAAAAAGAAAGGGGTGAGTCCGTACGAGTTGAGTATTGAAGTAACGTGTAAGTGAGATATGCGAGCGAGTAGTGGTGAGTGCTGAGTAGCAGTGTGAACTACGTAAGTTGCAGCCAATTGAGGGTGTTGCATAGTGCACCCTTCTTAACCGGACCGCTACCTCTGCCATCTTGCCCCCAAGCTAATGCCTCGGCTAATTGGGCGTCACCAAACAGCTTTCGACAGAATCACAACACGTTCTGATGTCTTTCCACGCTCGAAACAGCTCCCAGTGTGGAGTTTCGTACCCCTAGGCGTCCGGATAAGACAGGCCTACACGTGCGAGAGCAACCATCTCCACTCCACTTGACACCCAATGTCCCTAGAATGACAGACATCACTGTCATTCGGACGGTCAATGTTAGCTCGCTTAGTGCTTCACTTAGTCCCTCGCTCAGTCCTCGCTTGGTGGAGAGTACTCGCTCATTGCTCTGACTACCGCTCTATCTACATCATACTTGACAATACTATCCCCTCCTTGTGTGCCTAATCCCTGTATTGCCTCTTTAGTTTCTTCTTCGCTAACTCGTTCACCTCTCCTCTGTCTATCCTCTTGTCTTCTCCTCTGTCCATCTCCTCTCCTCTACTTCATATCTGCATCGCAGTGCGAAAATTCTCACCATGCTCAGATACTCCAGACGGCTCCCCCAGGTGGCCCGCCGCTTCCACCAAGGCCCTTCCATCCTCAACAAGGAGGAGTTGGCCGCACCACACGCGGTGGCCCAGCAGTCGCAGCTCCCCAAGATCGAGCAAGACTTGAAGATCAACCCCAGACCCGCCAACGCCAAGGTGCCGTTCTTGTCGGACCACAAGTTAGAGAACCCGGGGTCCAGCATCTCGGGGTTCGCCGACAAGCTCGGGCAGACGCTCGTGCGGGTGTTCAACATCGACATGGACAAGTCGCGGGCCGGGCCCGTGGCCGGGTCGTTCTACTTCGGCGAGTGCAAGAAGCAGGGCATGTTCCACCCGAACGAGGCGCTCCTGCCCACGGCCAAGTTCTACTACGAGACGCTCGGGCTACCCATGAGCTTCTCGCAGTGGTTCCAGATCACCGCGTTGCACTACTGGATCCTCTCGGTGCGCATGCGCGCGATGCCGTTCAAGTACGGGCGCAACTACCAGCAGAAGCTCGTGGACCGCATCTTCCGCGACATGGAGATGCGCATGTCCGGCGAGTTGGGCATCAACTCCACGCGCGTGATCGAGGGCTACTTGAAGGACTACCACACGCAGCTCTTGGGGTGCGTGGTGTCGTACGACGAGGGCCTCATGACGGACGACATCACGTTTGCGTCCGCGCTCTGGCGCAACATCTTCAACTGCGACCCCAACGCGGACATGCGCCACGTGGAGGCCGTGCTCGGGTACGTGCGCCAGCAGTTGTACGTGTTGGACAAGATGAGCGACCGCGAGTTTGGCTTTGGCAAGTTCACGTTCGTGCCGCCGGACCAGGTGGTCAAGCCGTTGACCCGCGCGCAGGAGGAGCGTTTGCGCGAGGCCGCCAAGGCCGAGTTTGCCCAGCGCACGCAGCCCTCGGCCCGCAGCACCCTCTCGTTGGACGAGTGATGTACATAGCACCATAATAGGCAACATAGGCAACATAGGCAACATAGGCAACCATAGGCAGGTGAGAGCAGTAAGCAGGTAGAGCAGGAGCAGGTGGACCCGTAGGTCGAAGCTTCGTGAAGTGAGCGGTATAGCAGGACTTGTGGTCATTGAGAGCTTGGAGACATGTGAGCAGTGAGACATGTGAGCAGTGAGAGCTGAAGTAGGTGAGTAGAGCGAGAAATAGGTAAATAGAGCGAGAAGTAGCGCGGGAAAGTTAGTGAGAGACTGAGGACTCGTCAGTCTGGCTTGGACCGTACCTTTCAAGTCGTTAGGTCGGTCAAGGTGCGGCTGCAAGGTTTCGCAGCCGACCACTTACGGCTGAACCACTAGGTCTACATGGATGCCTACTTGTATGATGCTACATGTATCATGTACGGTCGTTCATTCTCACAATTTCACCTGATCCGACCACGCCTTGCCGTAGGGCCCGCGCACCATGACGTGCATCACCGCGTAGTCGTCGCCCTCCTTGGCACCCGGCTTGCGGTTGTCGCCCAACACAATGTCCTCGTACAACTGGAAGCCGAACTTGGCGTAGATGGGGATGTTGGTGGGCGACGAGCTCTCCAAGTACGTGATGTGGTTGGTGTTGGGCCGGTCGATGTAGTTGCGGAACATGTACTCGAAGATGGCCCGCAGGTTGCCCTTGCCCCGCGCAGACTCCACCGAGCCCAAGTACACCAACGTGTACACGCCGCGGCCACGGAACCGCGCGTCTGACGCCATGATACGTGCACACGTGTCGTGCAAGAGCGGCAACATGCCCTTGAAGATCTTGTCCTGGCCGTCGGGGCCCGCGAGCTCCCACAACTTGTCGTAGCCGGCATCCATGAGGTTGGCGAACGAGTCGATGCCGTCTTCCTCGGACGTGGGGAGCGCCCACACGGCCACGGTGTCGAACTCGGTGTCATTCTCGCCAATGCCGAGGCACAAGCCCTTGGCGATGTGCTGCTTGAGGTAGCACAGGTAGAGCGTGTAGTCCACAAGCTGCTTGTGGGTGTCGTCTGCGATGTGGTTGGTCAACAACTTGGCAAGCAGGTCGACGGCAAACGAGTGCTGCAAAGTAAGGGCGGCCTTGGGGACGTCGGCCAACGTCAACACTTTGACTCTGGAGGGGGAGGTGGCGGATGCGACAGACATGATTAGAAGGATAAAACGAACTTGTATTGGTAGCTGAGCTTCACGAACATACCCTGTGGTGCGTGGTGTTGGTGTGCTTGACTTGGATGGTGATGGAGTTGGCCCGCGATGCCTCTTATAATTCGGGCCTGTGTCCCGATTAGGCATGTGCAACCTTGTCCTGCACCAGCCAGTCGATAAGACAGCCGGCCTTGCAGCCGCTACGGCTCTACGTTTCGGAGCGTGGCACCCGCTAGAGAAGTGCAGGACCGATGACCGACGGAACCGTTATTTGCAACTGCATTTGCTCCTTTTCTGTCCTTCCTCTGTCCCTCTGATCGTCCCTTCTGATCTACCGATCTGCGAATCGCGGGGTTCTGAATTCTAGACCGAAAACAAAGCGGAGGTGAACTACTTTGTGGAGGTGAACGTACTCACTTGTGTTACTGTGCCTACAATGGAGTGGGTAGATGCACCTTGACAGGCGTGTTGCCTCGACATTCATTCGTACGTAATGGCCGCTTTCTCTTTCCCTCGAGGTGTCTACTTTGCATACCATGCAGGCTTGTCGCGATCGTGCCTCATTACTACTTCTTGCCCTTCTTCTTCTTCTTCTTGCTCTTGGCGGCGGCAGGCGCCGGTGTGGAGGCCGTTGCCTCCACCGCGCCCTGGTGCCCGCCGCGCTTGCGCTCCTTCTTCGACGGTTTGTAGTACGACCGAAGCTTCATGGGAAGCCACCTCTCTGCGTCCACGTCCTTGGCGGCGTCAAAGTCGTGCTCGGGCTTGAAGAACTTGTGCTTGGAGAACTTGGGCTTGTGGTTCTTCTTCTTCACGCGGAACTCCGCCGCACGCGCGCTCTTGGGCGCCGTGGACGCCACGGAAACGAGCGTCTTCACGTCCACCGCCAATAGCTGCTCCACGTCCTCGGCAGAGGCAAGCTCCTCGGCCGGCTTCAACTGTGAGTGGTCGCCGCTGAGCGCGCTGGCCACCACGGCGTCGTCGGCGTTCGCCGCGTGTAGCTTTTCAAAGAGCTCTGTGTCTCTGCCGATGCTCAGAAGCTTGAACGCAACCGCACGCACAAAGTTGTACAAGCGGGCATCCGCGAGGTCGGCGGCAGACAACGCCGCGAACTTGGCCACGAGCGCGTCGTACAACTCCGCCACCTTTTTGGCGCTGTTGTGGAGCTCGTACAAGCAGATCAACACGCCAAACACGCTGGCGTGGAGGTCCAGGGCCGCACCCGCAAGCTCGAGCTCGGCAATCTTCTCCAACACCAAGAACAGCTGGTCGTACTTGGCTGCGGCGCCGTTCAACGACACCAAGAGCAACGCCGCGGCCACCGCCACGTCGGACACGCCGTTTTCAAGCTCGCCGAGCGCAAACTTGAGCACCTTCCGGCTCACGGCGCGGAGCGACGGCGCTTCAAGGTCCTCCAACGAGATATGCAATTTGATCAACACACGGAACACCAAGGGCGTCACATCGCCGGGGTAGTCGCGCGCGAACTCCGCGTAGAATTTTGGCGACAAGTAACTGGACCCCGCAGCCACCGCGTTGCTCTGGTAAGCCAACAAGAGGTGGTTCTTCAATAGCACCCGCGCCTGCTGCCGGGTCAACTTGTGGCGCAACTGGTGCAAGTTGCGCTGGTAGTTGAGCTCGCGCGCGGCGAAGTTGACGTTGGCGTCGGAGGGGCCGAGCGCCACGTAGTTGGTGCGGAACACGAGGTGCGTCATGAGGTCCGTGATGGCGGCCATGTCGAGCAGGTCCAACAAGGCCTGCGCGTCGTCGCTGCGGCCGGTGGTCGCATAGATGTACGCGGTGGTGAGGCGGATGGGGGCGATCTCCAACGCGCTGTCCGCGGGGTCCAGGTCGGCGTTCTGCGCGGTGCACAACGTGGCCGCCTCCTCCAACAACAGCAAGCTCTGCGCCGTGTTGTTGCGGCCGAGCTCGTAGAGCGCCTCGTTGAACACAATGTCGTACGTGCGCTGCTCGGGCGCCTGCGTTGGCTCGAGGAACGTGTGCTCGAGCGCAAGCTGCGACAAGATGGCCCGCTCGTTGCACGCCAAGTCGACCGTGGAGTCGAGCGTGTTGGCCGCGATGAGCTCGCGGTACACGTCCAACGCCTTGTGCATCTGGCCGGCCTGGTAGTAGCTCTGGGCCAAGACATGCTTCAACGCCCGCAACAAGACGTCGCTGACTTCGTCCTTGGCGGCCTCGTACACCTCCACGACAAGGTCGTTGTTGCCCGTCTTGTAGTACACGTACGCCTTTTCAAGCGGGTATTCTCGGTGGACCTCGGCAGGCACCTCGCGGAGCAACTCCAATGCCTTGTAGTACTTGTCGCAGTTGATCAAGGCCACGAGACAGTTGTGGAACGCGGTGAGATCGTTCAAGTTCTTGATTTTGGAAAGATACTGGTACAGCACCTCGAAGATGGCCTCGTGGTCCGACGCATCCTGCGCGGACGAGACGTTGAGCCCTTTGAAAGACTCGATCACCGAGCTCGACATGTTGGTTTTTTTCATCGTGCGCGCACATCTTCACCACACTATTACGCCGATCTGACAATCCTACTCTGATGCCTGACATCTGTAGATCCAGAGACCTGAAGTTGCTTAGACATGAAGATTGTGAGATTTGACAATTCTGAGACCTGAAGATTCTGAGTAGACCTAAAGGTGGGTAGCGGGTCTCAGTAAAACTAAGCGTTAGGTACAACGATCATTGAGCCTACCAAACGAGCGAGACACACAAGCCCTACTTACGGACCACCTTGCTAATAGCATATATTACTCGATATCACTGATATCACTTACTCTTTCTTTCTAGTTGTGCCCATAGACAGCACGTAGTCACAACCCATCGAGTTGAACGGATTCAGATACCGAGCTTAGCGTACCTGCTTCTCAATGACTACAAGCTTCTCAATGGGTACACGCTTCTCATTGGGTACACGCTTCTCAATGGGTGCCCGCTCTCAATTGTGTATCCGCTTCTCAATGGGTACGGCTTCTCATTAGGCATCTCTAGAGAGCATCAACGGTTAGTGTCGTACGCTACAGCGATCTATGTGTACGTGAATTGTCTTATAATGTATGTGCGGCCGCGCCGCGGGTATCAGAATCAAAGAATGCTAGTTGGTGAAGATCTTGAAGGTGTTCTTCGTCACAAGGTGCGCCTTGCCCTTGTTCACGCCCACCGACATGGCGCGCTTGCGGCGCATCACCTCGCGCAGCTTGGCGATCAAGCGCCGCTCAAGGTCGTCCTCCTCGTTTGCAGACCGGTGCAAGATCTGCGCCATGGCGTTGCGCGGAGGCGTGATGTAGCTGGGCAACCCGTTGTACTTGTGCGTGGTGCGCGACTCGTTGGTGTAGTTCTTGGGCTGGTAGAGGCGGTGGAGCCGCGTGCTGCCCTTGCGGAGCAGCCCGGCACACGAAACGTACCCGGCAAACTCGGCAATGCTCAAGTTGGCCAACGGCTGCCGGTGCGTGTACCCGGCCTGAGGGAGCGCCATAACCTTGGGCTGCAAAATGTTCTCCTTGTCGTCTTGCACGTCGTCGCTAGAGTCCGTGGCTTTGTGGTACAACGCACGCTCTTCGGGCTTGTCCTCGTAGATGGTGAACAGCGGCTGCTGCTTAGAGGGCGTCAACGTGAAGTTGAGCTTTGGCAACTTGACTGGCAGCCTCTTGGCAGGCGTCAGCGGGCCCGACTTCGCCGGCGAAGCGGACCGCGAGTTGAACACATTGTCTCTCTTGGGCGAAAGAGGTGAAGACATTGGGCGGTAAAAAAACGGGGCCTCAAGGTATTTAAGGCTCGGCCCTGCAAGTCGGCAGGAAGGGCGCATTTCGTGCCCAAGCGCGCTGCACACAACGCGGGCAGGGCCCTCTGGCCCGAGAGTTTGGCTTTCGGGAGGGCAAAAAAAGGTGCCTGGGTACATTTCGGCGGTCGCCACGCGTAGCTGGCCACGTCTTCTCCCGCCAATGGACCTCCTAGCCTGGGATCGCCAGTAAGCGACCTGCACTTCGTTCGCTAATAAGCGCGTTTGCGCGTAGTACTCGGACAATAGTGCGATCGGCCAGAATGCCACAGGGACGAGCCAGTTGGCAAGAATGTTCGTAGAGAGTATAGATAGAGAGAGAGAGAGATGAGGTGAAGGTCCGGATATGAAGAGCCACCTTTGCGCTCGACGTTGTATTTGAATTAATGTTGGTGGTGCAAGTTACTGCGCGACTATGCACATATCTTCTAAAGTTGCAAATGGCCTGCGACGGGACATAGAGTAATGTTCAAGCAAAAATCGAACAAACCAGATATGAAGCAACTATATCGAACACAGCAACAAGACGGACACAACTGAACCTAGCAGGCCGCTCGGACCAAAGAATTTGGGCCATAAGGTGATTATAGAGAGTACGTACATTTTTGCACCCACTGAGCCGCACGCACATGCGCAGCACCTCCATTCCGACCTCTATTCTTCGCTCGACTCTTCGTAACACAACACGAGCCAGAAAATAGACAAACGCACGTTGTTACATCTTCCGAAGAAGATGAACGCCTACTTTCAGTCCCGATTAAACCGTAGTATTGCCTGTTCACTACAGACTCTAGACCTACCTCTGCACCTGACCTCCCCCAGACTAACCTCTGTAAAAGTTGTTGGGCACGAACGGCAACTTGGTCACCTTCCCGGGCTGCAACTTGTTCCGGACCTTGATCTGCACCTCGTCGCCAATCTTCACGCTCTTGTCGATGTACGCCTGCGCAATGTTGTGCTCCAAAGTAGGGGACAAGGACCCAGACGAAACCACACCCACCTCTTTCTCGCCAGACGCATCGTACACAGCAGCGTTTGTGCGCGCAGCGGGCCCCGTCGACGTGATTCCGATTCTGCGCCGGGGCACCAACTTCTTGTCGGCGAGCTGGGCCAAGATCTTCAGGCTGCCGTTGAAGCTCGCGCCCTCAGTTCTCCTAGACTTGGGCACCAACCACGCCAATGACGCCTGCACGGGCGTGAGCTCTTCGGTCAACTCGTTGCCGTAGAGGCACATGCCGGCCTCGAGACGCAACGAGTCTCTCGCGGCCAAGCCGATCGGCTTCACGGTGTCGGGGTAGTTCTCGATCAAGAACTCAAAGAACTGCTGCGCCTGCGCGGTCTCAGCATCGGTGCCGGAGGGAATGGACAACTCGAAGCCGTCTTCACCAGTGTAGCCCGAGCGGGCGAGGTGGATCTCGGCGTCGACGAGCGACTTGAGCTTGAGGAAGCGCGTGTCGCCAAACTTGACCGCGGCCAAGTCCTCATTGGTGAACTTCTGCATCAACTCGGCTGCCTTGGGACCTTGGACCGCCAACAATGTTCCCTCGAACGTTTCGTGATCCACATTGTCGAAGTTGGCCAACTCGCTCTTGATAAACGCAAGGTCCTTGTCCCTGCATCCCGCATTGGTCACCATGTAGTAGGACTCGTCGCCGTGCTTGGTGATGATGGTATCGTCAATGATTCCTCCCTCCAGGTTGAGAAGCACAGACAAACTGGAGCTGTTGGGCGCGAGCTGGCTCAAGTCGATCGGCGTGATCTTCTGCAAGAGCTCTGCTGCGTTTTTGCCGGTGTACCGGTGCTGCAACATGTGGCTGACGTCGAACAACCCCACGTTGGAGCGGACCCAGTTATGCGAGTCAATGTGAGATTGGCCCGGATAGGTGATGGGCATCTGGAAGCCCGCGTAGGGGACGAACTTGGCGCCGAGCTTCTTGTGGCTGTCGAACAAGGGTGTTTTTCTCAATTTAGACGCCATTGTGTCTAGTAAGCTCAGCTGCCTGGAGCCTTATATGGGTTGGCTCCATGTGACTGCGCCTGACTCTGCCGCGACTCTGACCGGGTCTGCGACTGCGCTGCGACTCAGACTCGCATCATAACCCATATCCCAACCGCTAGGACGCTATACAAGGCGGTGCCCAAAGCAGAGTAGCCGAGATTACGCTCGAGCGTTGCTTTTGTGCGGCGGTGCTTGGTGTGTGAGCAGGGCACATGGTGAGAGGTGGTTGAGAGCACATATGAAAGGCCCACGACGTTGGCGACCCAGAGATTGGGCGAGACGGCGCCGGCAACTAGGTTGTAGTTGACTATGTCGGCCCAGTCATTGTGAAAGGCACACAAGCCACAGAAATAGGGCAAGCGAGGGACGGTGGTGTCCGCGCAAAGCTCGAGAGAGGTCATGATGTCAGGGTTGAAGTAAGCGAATAGTGAGCAATCTAGCAGACGAGGTGAATAGAGATGAGTGACAAGGAATAGCTCAGAAAAGTTGATGGGCAAGGCGGTATGTCTGCACCATGTCTGGGGCTTTACCCCATTGGGAGGCCACAATGACCTGAAGCAGTGTAAATACGAGTGGAGCACCTTACGCTTGGAGCGACGCTAGTCGAGAACCCCTCAACATTGCTCAGAAGAGTAGAACTTTCTGTAGAAGAGTAGAAGCTTTCCGTAGAGCGAAAGCTTGTGCTTGTGGGCCAAAGCGATGGGTGCGAATATCAGTGCGCGTCGATCTCATACTTACTTAATGCTGGATGTCTGCCCTAGACCTCAACAAGCTAGTCGAGGCCCTCCTCCTGGCCAAGATCAAGCCCAGAAATGACGCGTTGAACACTCTAAGCAGACACTCTGCCACCAAATTTAGACTCAATGGCAAGCAGTTCACCGTCTTGACCAATGCGCTCATCAAGGCAATCGAGATCGAGAGAGAGATCTACACTCATGCCTCCACCAACGCAGTTGTGGCTCGTGCTTCCAGTGCCTCTGCGATCCTTCGAGAATTGCTACTGGAAGCACTCAATAAGCCTCCTTCAGACCAGCCTCGCTACAAGCAGTGCATCTCCTTGGTGTACAACATCATCTCGAACTATTTCCTCAGTGGACTTGGTGCGGCTAGAATCTTCGACCCTTGTGCTGGCGACTTTGCGAAAATCATAAATAAAATGCTCGAGGAGCAGTTTTTCGTTACCCACTTAACTTTGGACGCATGGCAGAAGTGCTATAGGTTTTTGGTCAAAGCCATCGGGGTAGAGCTCCAGTCTGAAGACAGTGCTCGCGTGCTAGGCCGAAATTTGCCACAAGATCTCTTTGAGGCCCTATATCTGGTGATGGGCGGGAACTCACATTCCATGCTTGTGCCGCTCTTGCAGGACAAGGGCTACTTCCCCTTGCTTGCGCTTTTGAAATCAGCAGCGAAGCTCTCGAGTAAACGAGAGAGCCCCATGCTCATTGTGGCATTCAAAATCATTAACAAGCTACTAATTGATCTTTCTACGGAAGATATCACCTTTATGCATCAGCTCATTAGCCTCGGCATCAAAACCATTCAGCAGTTTGCGCTTACCTCAGTCAACCTCCTACTGCACCAATTCTTCATATTTCTCAACTTGGACACTGTGCATCGATTCATGTCCATAGAAAACCTACCAAAGCTTGTAGGAGCCCGCGATGAACTAGCGAGCGAGGGCGATGTTACATCAACTGCCGGATTTGTCCCCGATATTGAGCAAATTCTATACGATTTGGGGATGCTTATACAGAGTTTGCTACAAAGGATTCAAACACAGAACAAATTGGCTACATCTGACTTAGAACTTTGCCACGGGCAAATCGAGGACTGGTTCCATCTTACGGGGATTTTCTTGAAGTCAGATCAGTCTCTGACGTGGTTGGCCCACTCAGGAATCTCCAAGTTCATCACGTTATATTACTCTCTCCGTCATGTCTATGCGAATCACATCGAAAGTGTCGCTCTTGTTGGCGATGGCGTGAGAGGCAGTCACAAAACTCCTTACAAGCGACAGAAATTGCATGATCAAAGCACGAAATTATGGTTTTGCAACACAGCAGTACAGTTCTACAATTCGATGATTGCAGAATCTGACCTACGGCTCCAGACATTGGGATTACAACTTATGATGTTCAACTTCGAGGTGAGCCCGCATACTTTCTTTACTGAAAAAGGTGACTGTATAACGAATACATCGAACGACTCTGCCGTTCGTATCTTAGACCTCCCTGGCAACGACAAAAGCAGCACAGACTGTGCGAGCGCACTAGGATATGTTGTGAAGTCGTTGGGAGACAAAGAACTTACATTTTGGGCCTTGGCATGCTACCATTCATTACTACTCAATATGAATCCTGTTCTTAGATTGGAGGAGCCCATTGTCACCAAAGCAGTCCACCAGCTGTTAAGATTGTTGCTATCCTTAGTGAAGGACAAAGTCGTCTCCGATATGGCATGTAGAGTGTTTGCATTTATCCTTTTACTGCAAGACGAGCCCATCATACAGAGACTCATCGACGGGGACACTTTGACTCAATTTGGAAATATTGTTGATATGTCCGAAATTGGTGGTCCAGCCCAAGTCACCGACTGGTCATTACAATTTTGGTGGGCATTAGCGGGAGCCACGGCTGTGCTTGGCAGCAAAAAGATCTTCGATATCTCTACAAACGTGACTCGCTGGTTTTTGGAGAAATGGGATGAATCTTTGGACCTGGAAGGGTGCGCTAGAATATCGTCAGAAAGTTTCATACACTTGCTATTCTGGCTCAGCGGTCAACCCGTCACCATTAATCCGAGGTTAATCGGAGACAGCAAGGTGAACGCTCATACCGATTACACGCTCGATCGTGACTATATATCCATGAAATATGGGGAGCAGTTGCAAAGATTTCTAGCACTTGAGACGATATCGTCTGTGGAGCCGCAAACTTTCAAAAATGTTGTCCAAACTATTCCTGGCTCCAATAATCAGGTGGAAAAGCTCATAGACAAGATTAAAAGTCGTTCGATGGAATCCTCTAAAAGAGAAGAACATATCCAGTACACTATATGGTGGGCCCTATTTTACTCCAGAATTGCCATTGGTATCGAATTGACGATGCCTCTAGTCTCGGCATCATTGAATAACCGAGCAAGGGAGTTACTTCTGATTCTTCCGTATACTGTCAAACTGCGACACAACGCAGCTGCTCTGATGTTGACAGTGTTGACTGCTCTGTCGCCACCTGAATCTTTGACTGAAATAGGTTTTCCGTTCGAATTAATCAACCATCACTTCCAGTACATGTCGGCAAACAAGATTCCTTTATCGGAGAGCGGTCAGTTCGGATTGGACCTAGAGAGTGAATTCCTGACACCCGAGTATCAAATTGAAAAATTCGTCCCGTCAATGCCAGTTCAATCCTCCGCATCACTGAAGATTGACGAACAATATGCATATTTTCGATTTCAGGTGCTATACCAAGCGGTTAATCCTGATGAGCACATTAATTTCCTCAGGCAAATAGATTCTGCGACCTGTTTGCTCAAGTGCCTCAACTTCTACTATCTGCATTCGCAGTTATTGAGTACAGCCCTTAGCCCGAGCTCATTGTCAACTGCAATCAGATTGATAGGCGAAAGCCTTCTTTCTGCGGCAGACACAGATAGAACGGAAGATACTTTCGCTATTGCTGGAAAATATTTGCGCCTACTGCTTCAACTATTTAACTCCCCACAGATGGATGATTTGAGAAAAGACGCAAGCGAGTTGTTCATCTTCTTACTTCAATGTCTCCAAAAGGGTCTCTTACTAACGGAAGCCCACCAACTTGATGTTTGGAAGTTGGCTTTTGAAATGCTCGAAGTAAATGATGAGCAGCTCATTAAGAATAGTGAGATGACTTCTTTGTTTCTCGATTCATTCACTGGATTTACGAACAGAATGAAATATATTATTTCTGACGCTTTAGGGGGATACTTGAGCAATTTAGACCTTTCGAAGCAACTTGTGTTCTACAAAGAAATCTTCCAGAGCTTCAGCGAGCCTCAAGAAAGTGTGGAGAAGAGTGGAACTTACGCGATGTTTTTTGCGCTCTTGACAAGGGGGAATTCACAACTACGACTATCTGCTCTCTTCAATTTATTAGAATGCACCAGATGGGAATTTTTCCTTCCATTTATCAGAAAAAGCATTGAATTGAATGCTGACATCGGCGGAGAAGGGAGTCTGAAAGAATTATTCAGGAAGTTCAGAATGGAGCTTTTGAAGTGTTGGTGGATCTTTGAATTTGAGTTTCTCACCTTCCCGTTTGACTTATTTGGGTATGAGGACAACAAATCGTTCATGATTGAGAACTATCGAGAACTAGTATCTATCTCCATCTCCATAAACAACAATGGTTCTTCGGATAGAAGCAATAGGCTTCTCGCGCATGTTGCACAAGTGAAACAAAGTGATGTTCAAAGCTTAGTCAGAGATTGCTTGTCATTGGTCATTCCTCTCGCCTACACTTCGGACGGTGTAAGGAATGATGTCTTTAAGTCACTTGCATTGCTATTGAAAGATGGATATAAAGTTCTAATGAGGGAAAAGCTTTTGCTTACTATTTTAGAATCTTTAAACCTCACTGATGTTAAGAGCGAAACGTCCCTTCGAACTGCTTTACGCGGTCGAGAGGACAACTCTCTATTTTCCTCGACCAAAATATTGGATATTCCCCTACAATCTGTTATATCACCGACTTCTAGCACCGACTTATGCTTTGCGTTAATTTCGAAGTATTGGGATCAGCACAATGGGGAATTCTGGTCCTTAAAGGCCGTCTATTTCCTAATACGCCAGTTAGGGGTTGGAACGTTTCTGACCAATGAAATGGAACGTCAAGCCTCTTTGAGGAGAATAAAGATTGTACTCTCTCATTGCAAGGTCCGAATTAATCATTTTGAACTCGCCAGACTCCTTTGCGAGATCAGCCTCTCTTTTATCGATTCACTGATAACGGGCGAAATTGTAAGCATCCTAGCCAGGATTGATTATGCTTGTTTTCTTACGGTTCCTTCGAAGCAGTCATTGCCACCATTATTGAAGATTCTCAGCGAAATGGCCACTTTGGAAGAAAGTAAAAGTGTGCAGACATTGCAATTAGTTGACGAAATTGAAGCAGCTATCAATCTTAACGATAGCTTTGGGAAGTCAGGTTGCATCTTACTAAACACAATCAGTTTGATAAGGAAACAACAGCCTGCAGTTACTGTACAAGACGTGGTAGCCTTCTTGGAAGAGTCTATTGACCAAGATATTATTGATCACAACTCACCCACGATATTTCAATTGGCGTCTATGATATTCGATTCAATGCCCTATTCACCATCGAGAACGACTAGTTCAAAATTAGCCCACCTTTTCACCAGAACAGAAGTTCCTGATACACTCAGTCCAAGGTTCCGTTTGTGGATTTCAGAATCCTTGGCAGCCTACTTTCTTTCAGGCAAGCTTCACGATCAGACAGATACAATAGCAGAGCATCTTGAATTTCAGGAAGTGGATAAGTTGAATTTCATAAACGATTCCAACACTTTAAACCTGTTTGTGAAATTGATCATAAAGGAGCTACAATATGAAGATTATGGATCTGCGGCATTTGTTGAAACCATCGTTGGAGCGTTGATATGGAATTTCGAAGCAAGTAAGAACGAAGTAAATCAATTCTTGGATTTCGGACAATTCTATTCCTCTTTTGTTTCATACGTGGCTCCTATTGATTTCAATTCTTGTATGCTCATCGGTTCAATCAATTATAATTCCTTACTCAAGCTTTCGTCTTTGGAAGATTTCATTGTCAGCATGAAAGATTTTGTGACTGTGAGAACATTTGAAGATTGGAGCAGCAAATTATTCATGTCATTGGTTCATGAGATTTCCTCGTTTACAAGCATTGCTCCGCTCATTGGCAGCTGTGCTTTGAAACTCGCAGGGATTACCAAAAAGGCTCTACCGAACTTCATTTGTTTTTACATTTCGCTCTCTGGCAGTCGGGGAATTTCGAAAATTACGAGGTTGATGAAGAATTTCCACACTTATTTCCGCACATATCAATGTCAACAAAGCATTGAGCTCATCACAAATATTGTTATAACGATTAGGGTTGGAGCTAAATTAGAAGTCGAGCTGTTGATGGAATTGTATTCCACTTTCGATCATAAGGAAATATTTTTGATGGTGAAAGATAGCAACATGCCAAAATCAGCTCTCCTCATATTTGAAGATGCAATCAACGAGAAAAACGATCCAATAGATTGGAAAACTAACAGACAAAATTTGACAAGCATTTATGTTATGTTGGATGATAAAGATTTACTTTATGGTATAACGGACGGCACCTTGGAGAACTCTTTGTATCTTATTGAGCAATTTGCCTCGCCGGTTGAAAAAGTCAGACTCGATAGCGCTTTCCTCGATTCTGCTTTTCTCTTGGGCGAGTCTATCAAGACGACGAATATGAAACAGTCCGTCATGCAAGACGGACAGATTGGGGTCTCCAAATTTTTGAATGGGGCATCTGATGACAGCGAGTCGCTTGAATGGGCCTGGAAACTAAACCAGTGGGATATTCCTGCGAAGAAAGACTCATACCAGGATAATGACGTGATTTATTCTTACTTCAAACAAATCAAGGACCTTCCCTCCGCATCTGCGGATGTTTACTATTCGACAATGTTAAGGTTAGTCTCTCAATCACACAGAGAACTCCGTGATCCAACGAGCAGACACGAGTTTTATGCTAAGGTGACTCAATGGTTTGAAACGTTGGGAGTTATCTCGTCAGCCAACTCCGTATTCCTGAAAGAAGCAGAATCACTCAATGAAGAAAGTCAAACATTTGACGATCTCACAAAGTGGTTTGAACGTTCGGAACCTCACTTGTACGATAACGTGTTGCATGCCAGACGCACAGCATTTCACATATACGGAACGAGTGTCTTGGCTCACAAAAAAGGGCAGTTCACATCGTCGGCTTTCGCAGAAGCAACCGATCTTTGTTCGCAGGGTGAAGTGAAAGAAATTATCAGGTACAGCGACCATTCTCGACAAAACGAGGAATTGCAAAAAATGGTGAACTCGACGATTCTCCTTGAAAAATTTGTCAGCAAACTAGAGTGCTCGAAGAAAGAGCAGCACGAGAATCTTAAAAAGCTCTCCTTGTTCCAGGCTGCCCGCACATTCTGGTCTCAAGGAAAAGCGAATATTTCTGTGGCAATGCTTAATGAGCTAAGTTGCCACGGTGACATCAAGCTTGATTTCAAAAGACTTTGCGTGAGTAATGTGTTAACGAAAGCTTTGATCGCTTGCTGGAAGGCAGATTCCAGACTTGATCTCGGGTCTAATATTCTTATTACGTTAGTTGATCCAATGGTCCATGACATTGACTCTGTTGCCGATATCAAACAAAGAGCAGAGATTTATCACCTTCTTGCGCGGTTCTGCGAATCTCAGCACAAGTCCAAAAATTTGAAGGAACAGATTCAGGAACTAGACTTTCGGGTGCAAAGTAGAAGAATTGAAATCGAAGAAATCAAGAGTCATTATGGGAAGATTTCTGTCCCATCCTCGGAGAAGAAAGCAGTTCAGAAATACTACAACCGCTTAAAGAATCAGGTGAGTTCTGAATCATCGCAGGTCAACAATTTGAAAGAATTGCGCAGCATATTTGCTTCCAATGCGTTAAAGTTCTATCTCAATGCTCTTCTTCTAGATGATGCGTTAGATGAAGACCTGGACAGGTTCTTCTCCTTGTTTTTGGAGCTTTCAGGCGATGACGAATTGCAAGCTTCCATCAAAGACAAACTTCAAATGCTTCCGTCGGACAGAGCGCTAGCATGGTGCACGCAGCTTCTTTCTCGCCTTTCAAATACAACCTCAAATTTTCAGGAGTCAGTGCAAGGGCTTGTTACGCGGATGTTTCTCGACCACCCGTATCACTCATTGTACTATCTCTTCTCACTCATTTACCACAAACAAATTGCTGAGGAGACAAACAACATGGAGATGATTTCGAGAGTTTCGGCTGCGTGTGGGATCAAGGATCGGCTAAAGAGCTCTGATCAGGCATATTCTGCTGATTTCCTTCTACCAATTGAGAAATTGTGTGATGAGAGTATCAAGTTGGCAGAAGCTAAGAGTACCCGCGGAAAGCCTCTTCATCTAGACAAGTTGAAGATAGGGTCTTACTGGATATCACACCTTCCACGATTGCCTCCTCCTACTATGCGTTTACGCGTGAGTAAGACGGGATACCGAGATGTGCCAATGATGGAAAGTATCGAGCCCAAAGTTAGCATTGCATCTTCTGGATTGAGCTTGCCAAAAATAGCCACCTTCGCATTGTCTAATGGAGAGGTTCACAAGACTTTGTTCAAGCATGGAACGGATGACTTACGTCAAGATGCCATCATGGAGGAGGTTTTTGAAAAAGTCAATAAAATCTTTGTCACCGACAGAGAGACTCGCAAGCGACAGCTCCGGGTGCGTACTTATCGTGCCGTGCCATTGGGTCCCAAAGCTGGCGTAATTGAGTTTGTTCCCAATTCGATCGCACTCATTGACGTGGTACGCCCATATCATCAAAAGCTCGACTCAATGAAGTCCGAAAAAGCGAGAGAATTGATGAAAGAGAGCCAAACATCTGAAGTCGGCCAGAGAGTTGCTGTGTACCAGAAGATTGTTCAAAAAGTTCACCCTGTCCTCCATTTGTTTTTCATGAGCAACTTTGTTACTCCAGATACCTGGTATAGAAGCAGAAATATGTTCACAAAAGGAGTTGCCACAACCTCCATGGTCGGACATGTGCTTGGCTTGGGGGACAGGCATTGCAATAACATTTTATTGGACAAGTTCACTGGTGAACCTATCCACATCGACCTAGGCGTGGCATTCGATCAAGGCAAAAGGCTCCCAATTCCCGAGACAGTTCCCTTTCGATTGACGAGAGACATTGTTGACGGTCTCGGCTTCACTGGTACGCAGGGTGCCTTCAGTAAGCTTTGCGAGCATACATTTCGCGTGTTGCGTGGCAACCAAGACCACATTCTTGCGATCTTGGATGTCTTAAGGTGGGACCCCTTATACTCGTGGTCTATCTCGCCGATAAGAAAAATGAAAGTGCAAGAAGGAAACACTGCGATGAGGAATCTCGAGCCACAGGAGGACGGTTCTGAAGCTGGAACGGCCCTTCTAGCTGTTAGTGAAAAGCTCAATGCAGGCGGACTTAGCGTGGAGGCCACCGTGCGGGAACTCATACGAGAAGCAACGAGCGAACAGAACTTGGCTGTCATATACTGCGGTTGGTGTCCGTTTTACTGAGTATTCGCAATGTCAATTTCGCAACCATATTATAATTCCCGATTCGTATCGTCACGTTCTCTTATCGCCGTAGTGCATCTAATGCCACTTGAACCTGGACCTGGAAATGTCAACTGGCAGAATAACCACAATTCCGCTTACTGTGGTGAAAAAAGACTCAGGAATAACGGTCAAAGAAGCATTGGCACAACTACGAATCTTCCCGAAGGATGACCAGAATCGATTGCACATAATAGCAGCTTGTGAGGAAGGGTTGTTCGAGACGACGCTTTCAAGCACCAAGCTTAAAAGAGCAAAAGGCAAAAGTGATTTAAGCGACGACGACTGGAACCTTATCACGCAAGCTGTTTTCAGCGATAATATCCACGAAGAGGTAGATTTACCAGAGAAGTATAGAAATATTGTTGTTGGAGGCAGGCTAAGCTCGCTGGAAGAGTATGATTCCGAAACGGGTGACCTCATCGGCGAGGAGTTGGCTGAGGATATTCCTGAGCTCGAGCTCCAGGTGAAGTCAGATGGTGTACTCTCTGTGACATTTGGCTCTTTCAATGTCCCGTTCAGAGCGTCCGATAGTTTGGCGCGGGCGGAGAGGGCAGAGGGCGACTTGCTCTTGTGGATTCGCATGATGAGCGAGCAAATCGATGGTCTACGAAAGAAGCTATTCGAAGCTGAGAAAGACCTAGTTACCTCACGTCAAATTGTGGACGTAAAGGAGCAGGAGATCGAAGAAACCAACAGCGACTACAAGGAGATCATTCGCGACTTGGAGGACCGATTCTTCCAGGTTTTGAACAGTAAGAAGGAGAGGATCTGGGAATTGGAGGAAAGAGACCCCGATGAGTTGAAGTACTTGAACGAGAAGTACATAAAGAGCAACGAAATGAACTTGAACAGAGTGAACGTGGAGGATATCCTCATTGGCGAGGAAGACAGGCGATATGCGGCGAAAAAGCGCAAAGCTGCAGCTAAAGCGAAGCAATCGAGGAAGCGAAAGAGACAGCCCAAAGAGGAGGACCTTGAGCTCTCGAGCGACGGTGACGGTGAAGGTGCACCGGAGAAGGTCGAGCACGAAGTGAAAGAGGAAGCCGACATCGAGGTCAAAGAAGAAGCGGATCTGGAAGTGCAACCCAACGAATCAGCAGCGGACACCGCCGGAAGTGAAGACGAGACGGATTACAGTGATTCTGGCGTCGAAGTGGAGAGCCAGAAAAGGGAAGAGGCCGATGACGACACCGACTACGGCTCAGATGATTAGCCACTGACGTCATGTCTGAATATGCATCATCTACGAAGAACGCATCATCTACTGAAGTATGCACCATCCATTGAAGTATGCACCATCCACTGAAGAATGCATTATGCAAGAACAGAAGGAACAGGAGGATCAACAGAGAGGACGATCACTAGACGAGAACAGAAGAACAATGCGTTTTCATTCACACAAGTCCGGTGCACGTGAAAAACACCGAAGCATTCCGGACCTCCTCTAGCGAAGCCTGGACGTGTGCCCTGTACAGTCCCCAGATCGTTTGAATCAAGGCGTTCGTGAGGTGTGTGATGTTCAATTTCGGTGCCTACATGCGGAGGCAAGCCCACGGCGCGCAGAGATCAAAGAAAAAATGCGCCTTCATTGAGGTTCTTCTTTTTCTACTTGACCACCAAGATCAACAGTCTAATTTTGGGTTTCGCTCGCTACACTCAGGTCTATCGCGAAGTCAATCCCGTATTTCTGGTGTTGTCCACTAAAGAGAGCTTGGCTATTCACTTCTTCCCACTTGTTTCTTCGCATCTCCAACGGTTCCTCTGCATCACACCTGTGCCCGGTTTCAGCATCTTTACTTCTTCGCTGCTGTGTTCCTACTGAATGTCTTCCTGATCCCACTCGAACGAACTCCAACATCCCTACAACATGTCCTACTACGCGCCCTACCAAAGCGTGCCCCAGCAGTACATCGCGCAACCCTATTACCAGTATTTCAACAACGAGTCCCACGACCAGGGCTTTAAGCATGACTTGGCCCGCAACTTGGGAAGACGCCCGGGTGCTTTCGACCAGTACCCCCAGTACTATGGCGAGTACATGGAAGACCAAGACTTTGCCCACCATCGCGACTCCCTTCGCGTCAACGACGCCTACGAAGACGTGCTGCACCACGAGGGCGAGCTCTCGCCCTCGCATTCCAACCAGCACTCGGTGTCGTCCAACCCCACCGTTGGGACCGGATCCGAGAGCATGCATTTCGGTGTGAACATGCTTTCGGACCCCAACGTGTCGTACGGGCAGAGCTCTTTCGGCATGGGTGCAACCATGCAGAACCCGCCTACGCCTGGCGCCGAGTTCATGTACGCGGCGCCCCAACAGCCAGCGATGGTTGCGCTGCAGCCTAACGGCGGCCAGGTGGCCCCTTCCAGAACCGTGTACCTCGGCAACATTCCCGCTGACATCGAGCCCAACGAGCTCTTGGACTACGTGAGAAGCGGAATCTTGGAGAACGTCAAGATCGTTCCCGCCAAGAACTGCGCGTTCGTCTCGTTTGTCGACCTGCAATCAGCGTTGTTGTTCCACTCCGACTGCATGTTGAAGAAGTTGAACATCAAGGGCAACGACATCAGAATCGGATGGGGCAACAACACACCCATCCTTCCTGCTGTGGTGGAAGCGATCCAAAGAGACGGCGCCACTCGCAATGTGTACTTGGGCAACTTGCACAACCCCACCACGGGCGAGATCATCTCGGAGGACGAATTGAGGGGGGATTTGTCGTGTTACGGCATCATAGATTGCATTAAAATCATACCTGAGAAGGGTATCGCATTCATCCATTTCTTGTCCATATTGAGTGCCATCCGGTGTGTTTCCAACTTGCCCTTAAAGGAGAAGTACTTGAACACCAAGTGTTTCTACGGCAAGGACCGCTGCGCCTTCATCACCAAGACCCAGCAGCACAACGCTGCACAGTACTTGGGCTTGGCCCCCGGCATGGAGCACGTTGTGACGGCGGCCGACCGCGAGTTCATTTCCAGTGCGTTGGTGCAGCAGTCTGCCGCCGCAGCGCAGATTGCTACCCAGGCCGGCGGTGCCAACAACTTGGGCAACAGAACCGTGTACTTGGGCAACTTGCACCAAGACTCGTCCGTCGAGGAGATTTGCAACGTGGTGAGAGGCGGCTTGTTGCAGAGCATCAGATTCTTGAAGGAGCGCCACGTGTGCTTCATCACCTTCATCGACCCCATAGCAGCGGCGCAGTTTTTCGCCATGTGCCAGCTACACGGGTTAACCATCCACAACAGAAGAATCAAGGTCGGCTGGGGAAAGCACTCCGGCCCGTTGTCCAACGCGTTGTCGTTGGCGGTATCCAACGGAGCGTCGCGCAACATCTACGTGGGCAACATCACGGACTTTGGCTACTACAACGCGGACAAAATGAGAGACGACTTCTCGACGTTTGGCGACATCGAGCAGATCAACTATCTTGAAGAGAAGAACTGCGCGTTCATCAACTTCGTCAACATTGCCAACGCGATCAAGGCCATCGACGGCATCAAGTCGTTTGACGACTACAAGAAGTTGAAGATCAACTTTGGAAAGGACAGATGCGGCAACTTGCCTAGACAGTTCCAGAACCAGCAGTCCATGGGGCATTCGTTGAGCTTGCAGCAGTTTGCCAACAGCATGTCGCACCAGAATGAGGAGTCGGCCTTCTCGGACCCTGAGTTCGCCGACAAGGACAAACGCTAAGCTTAAGAAGCCTGTTTGAGGGCCACCTCGTTGCATATCCTAGCAGACACTACGCATACTTTAGTTCTAAATACATATACACAAGGTTTCGCTACACAAGGGTTTGCTACGAGACACAGGGGATATATAGACATGAAAATGCAATTGGTATTAGCCGCTAAATACATGGAGCATCAATGGCAGGTAATAGAAATCGAATTAGTATTCGCAGCTTAATGGAACTTCTCGTACATTAATGCAACTTTGATTCCTCACGCTACATAGGATTTGCTTTAGCTAAGGCATGCCGATACTCGTTCAATGATATTCCTATTATATGCTGTTTAATCAAACCCATTCTTCATTTATTCATCTAATGTAAAAAACATAACGTACTCTTTAAAAATATTTAGTGCCGCAATGGGTGGCCCAGCCTTGGCGAGGAGATCAGGCTCTCCTATTCCATAGGATTTAATGCCGAGTGTTTGAGCTATGACGCAGATATTAGACTGTAGGATGTCCCCTCTGGTGTGAAGATCAAGGTATCCGTCTGTATGGACGTACGTAGATGTACGTAGGTGGATATAGCTAGATGGTCACATGCGAGGAAGGATCTTGATGATCACGATGGTGCAGAAGGCCAACGCAAAGATGAACGCCATGGTCTTGATGAGGAAGAACACCGTGATCTTGCCGCCGGACTTGGCCGACAAGTAGCCGTTCAAGTTGGAGCCCACGGTCTGCATCAACGTCAGGCTCTTCATCAAGTTCTCGCCCGTGGTGGCCACGAGCTTGGAGTCGTCGACGATCTTGGACGAGAGCGACGACGCAGACTCCTTCAACGCGGACGCCAACTCCGACAAGTCGCCCATCAAGTCCTGCTGGAACGTCTCGTGGTACTCGTTGATCTTGTCCGCGGGTGCGTCGTCGAGCGACGACGACGCCCCGTCCGCCAACAAGCGCTTTCTGAGCGAAGCGTAGTTGTCACGCTGCGGCACGGCTTCCGGCGCCGGCAGCTGGGTGGGAACGGGCTCTGCGGGTGGGGGCAGCACGACCAACCTGGAGTTTGCAAAGAGCAACTCGTCCACGCGGCTGGCCAAGCTGAGCACGCTGGCGTGGGTGGGCTTGTAGGTCTTGCTGTTCTTGTTGGCGTTGAGGGTGGCCAATAGTAGGGGCAAGTCGCCCGCGATTCTTTTGAGGGCGAGGTCGTTGAGGAGGGGCGACCGCCCGCTGGCAATTGAGACGTCTAGACGGTCTGCTTCGGCCTCGTAGTGGGCGACGGTGGCCACGGCTGTTCTTAGAGGTAGCATGGTACAGGAACGTGATCGCGCGATCGAAGAAGAGCAACCAGGCCGTCAAAGATGTAGAAGTTCGATCCATGTGATCCAAAGAGGTGATCCGTGGATAGTAGAGATGTAGAATAGAGGTGCTCCGACTGCAATTTCATGCTTCAGTCCAGAGCTGTGTACCAGTTGAGAAGGCGATGAGCAACGACGTAATGGATGCGATAGAGGAGGTGATCTGTGAGGGTGAGAGGCGATGAAGATGCGTAGAGTAGAGGTGATGGTGAGTGATGGCGAGTGATGTGAGTGATGGTGAGTGATGGTGAGTGGAGGATCGTGATGGTGAAGGTATCGTGATGGGTAAGGTCTGCGTAGATTGAGAACTGAAAAATAGGCGATGAGCAGTGAACGGTCCCCTGCTCCGCCAAGCCTGCACCGGCAGGCCGCAACGAAGCGCGGGCTGTGTTGACGCGGATAGGAAGCGAAGCAGAGACGACGACCTGAAGGAGGCTGAAGATGCGTGGACTGTGAAGTGGTTGAGTGAAGGGAAGAGGCGTGGTGAGAGGTGGGAGGTAGAGTTATGTATGCCCCACTACTATCAAACTGCGATCGGATGGTCTGAGATCGTCGTTAGCGAAAAAGGGCGGTTGATCTCAGGCTCCTACCGGCGTCCGCGGCATGGCGAGGAAGCCCCGCTGGCGGACAGTAGTAGAAGCCTGGTGGGCATAAGAACCCGCACCCGCCTTTTATAGCGCCCGCTGGTGCACGGGTCTACGCCGGCCAAAAGGTGGGCCTTGGGCAGACGTGGCCCGTCCAATTCCGGACGTGCCCTGCCTGCCTGCCTGGACGTGCCCTGCCTGGCGGTCCTGCCCGTGCGGCCCGGTGCTCGCGGCAATGTTCGTTTCAGGGCAGCACGTTCGCGGAGTGCACGGTGCGTTCTATTTTTGTTTGTTTTCATTGCGACCTGCGATCACCGAACAAAAGCAAAGCCACTTTTCTTTCACTTTCGTCGGCCCACCTCACCTCTTTCCCAGGTCCCTCTGCCCCTCCCGACTGTGTGCCCAGGTTCCGCCGCGTGCCTCCCCGCCAAGCAAGTGCCTGCCCCAGTCCTGCAACTGGCCCAGCAACTGCGATCACTGCGATCACGATCTACAGATCACTCGCTCCCCATCACTCGCTCCTTCCACATCGCTCGCTATGCTCGCGCTACTACTACTGCTCGCGGCCGTGGCCCGTGCCGCCACGTGGTCCGAGATGGGCTGCTTCCCGGAGAGCGACATCTTGTCCATCTTGACCAGCAAGGGCTCCTACACCTACCAGACCCCGTCGTACTGCGAGAACCTCTGCGCCGACTACGCCGTGGCGGCGTTGCTCGACGGCGCCTACTGCTACTGCGGCCTGACCATCCCGCTCTCGTCGTATGAGGCCGACAGCCTGAACTGCGACACCGCGTGCCAGGGCTACGGTACTCTCACCTGCGGCGGCGACAGCTACTTCGACGTTTACATCAACGGCGACGCCGATGCGTCCACGCAGGCCGGCTCGTCGTCGGCCGCGTCCTCGTCGTCGTCGTCCCGCCTGTCGTCATCTTCGCGGCTGTCGTCTTCGTCACGCCTGTCGTCGTCCTCATCGCTGTCGCTGTCGCTGTCGCTGACTTCATCGTCCGACACCTCGTCCTCGGCCGCCACGTCGTCGTCGCCCGCGTCGTCCAGCTCCACCGAGACCTCGTCCGCGCTGACCTCCGAGGTGTCCACGGCCACCAGCGCCTCCACCAGCGCAGGCTCGGTCGTCGAGGTCACCACCACGGTGTCGAACACCCCGTCGACGTCCGCGTCGGCCTCGTCGTCGCACGCCGCGGCGTCCAGCAGCGGCGCCGCGAGCTCGGGCTCGCTGTCCAAGTCCTTGAGCGGCGGCGCCATCGCGGGCGTGGTTGTGGGTGCGCTCGCCGGCGTGGCGCTTCTCTGCGCGCTCGTGTACTTCTTGCTCTGGTTCCGCCGCCGGCGGAGCGAGGCCGACGACGACGAAGACTTCTTCGACCTCGGCAAGACCGAGAAGGCGTACGACACCGTCACGCCCAACCCATTCATGGCCGGCACCGCGGGCGCGGGCGCCGCCGCCGCCTCCCACGCACACAACAACTCGTCGGCGTCCCGACCGTACTCGTCGACCAACGACGAGATGTACTTCGAGGACGACGTGTTGGAGCCGCCGCACGACGCCGAGTACGGCCGCCGCCGCTTGTCCAACGGCTCGTTGCCGGACATGGTCACTCGCAACCCGGGCTCATTGAAGGTGGTGAACAACTAGTTAGCTATCTAAGACTGCCCCTACCGCTACGTAGACACCGATTGCACTTCCTCCGATTGCCTTCCCTCCCACTCCGATTGCGCTTGCCCTCCGATTGCGCTTCCCCCTATGATTGCGCTTGCCCCGATCATGGTTGCCTCCCCTCCGTATCTCCATTGTCGTTCTGCACGTTGTGGAGCAAGGGTCCGGCTTGGCATCTCTATGCCTGGCTCCGGATACGTGCGGCTGATTCCGAGCACGTGCGCGCGCACCTGTTAGGGCTGCGACCCTCCGCTGCGTGCACTTCCGAAAATTTTTCCTCGCGCTCGCTCTGCGCACATAGTGGAAAAATCTCTCACTCCAACTACATAGAATATCAACATGTCTGGTTCTGGTGCTTCCGGTAACAAGTTCCGTATGTCTGTATGTACCGCTCCCTCCTTCAATACAAACGTCTGAGTCCGCCTGTCCATCCGATTCGAGTTCGAGAACTTGTCCTCCCATCTTCCTACCATGGCTGACCGTCCGCCAATGTGAAATTCCATCCAGCTCCCCCAAAAAGAGATTCCCGACCCAGACCTCCATTCCACGCTCCGTACTAACATCCAGTTGGGTTTGCCCGTCGGCGCCGTCGTTAACTGCTGCGACAACTCTGGTGCTAGAAACTTGTACATCTTGGCCGTCAAGGGTGTCGGTGCTAGATTGAACAGATTGCCCGCTGCCTCTGCTGGTGACATGGTCATGGCCACCGTCAAGAAGGGTAAGCCAGAATTGAGAAAGAAGGTTATGCCTGCCATCGTTGTCAGACAGTCTCGTCCTTGGAGAAGAAAGGACGGTACCTACTTGTACTTTGAGGACAACGCCGGTGTCATCGTCAACCCCAAGGGTGAGATGAAGGGCTCTGCCATCACTGGTCCAGTTGCCAAGGAGTGCGCTGACTTGTGGCCCAGAATTGCTTCCAACTCTGGTGTTGTGGTCTAAAGCACTTGTATATCATACATTAATTCATATTGACGCAGTCGACGTTTTGACTCGTGGAGTAGTGAATAAGATACTGGTTTGGATACGACTCTATGTAGCGGTGCGCCGTGCCACTAGAATGTACGCTACTGTGCGCTGTAAGTGGACCATTGACATGCATTATGCTTCTTGCGGCTTTTCATCGCTGATGGTCAACCTCGATACCTGGTCCTCCGCGTCCTTCTCGTCGTGCTTGTCGAGGCCAGCGTCCTGGCCAAGACCTTCTCCCAACTGCACGGGGTACGGGGCCGTCGCGGGCGCAGACTCGCCAAACCCGGCGGGGAAGTGGGGGATATACTGGTTGAAATGCTTTCCGTTATCACCTTGCACGGTGATGAACTGCCCTTGGTTCATTTGAGGCGACGAACGAATGATTTGGGGCGCGACGTTGGGCGACCCGGGGAAGTTGGCTGGCGCCTGGTTGGGCTGCGGCGACGAGGGAAAGTACTGCGGCATGGGCTGGTTCTGTCTGGCCAGCAGTGGTGTGAGATGCAGCGCCGCCTGGCCCTGTTGTGTTTGTGGAGGTTGCTGTGGAGGCTGCTGGGGCTGCTGGCCCGCAGGCTGCATCAGCGCCATCTGCAGCGCAGGAATGGCATTGATGGTGAAGAACTGCTGCAGAACAGGGTCGTAGAACTGCTGTGGTTGCGGCGCCACCTGGTTCACGTAGTACTGGTAGTTTTGGGGAATGATCTGTTGCGGCGTTGTCTGGTAGTTTGATTGCGACACCTCGCCATTGGTCACGTACGTGACGGGGATGCTAGGCGCCTCTGCGTGAACATTATTGGGTTGCTCGTGAGTGCCGTTCTCCGCGTGCTCCACCATGAGATCGCCATTCTGATCCACCGTTTCGCTCTTGGCTATGTTGGTCTCCACCGGCGTGACTATGGTTCCGTCGCTGTTGATGAAGTTGGAGAGTCTGGGCGACTGGTGGTTTTTGTTGGAGAATGTCGAGGAGAGCCTCTGGTTCTGGCTGGTGGAGGTGGCAGATGCAGTTTGCGAAACAGCTCCAGAGTGGTTGCTTGCATTCGTCAATTTTGGTGACAAAGCATTGGTGTTTCTGCTCGAGGCAGCTTGCGATTTTATCGACCTCAAGCCGGTCTGCGAAGACAAGATGCTGGACGTCCGTGACAACTTTTTATCGTGCAACGCATGATTGGCCTGCAACTTCTTGCTCATAGCCTTCGCACGAGCAGCGGGCGACGCCATGGACGTCAAGGTCTTGATGTCGTTATACCACTCAATCATGCTCTGGTAGGTGTTGCAGCGGAACACCCAGTTGTGGCTTCTGTGAATCAAGCCGTTTTGCAGCTTCGAGTACAAGACGAACTTGTAGGCTCCGCTCAGCTTGCCGTCGTTCTTGGAGTGCTCACTGACCGAGCAGTGGTCCAAAGACAAGGACATTACCGGCGTCTGGTCCTTCCTGCGGTCGGCAGTCTTGAACTCGTGAAGATAGCTGCATGTCAACACGTAGTAGCCGCTAGAATAGGATTTCAAGAACTTAGATCTTCTCTCCAAGGTGCCCTCGCGCACAGACACGTTGACCAACGAGTCAAAGTGCGGGATGGCCAAATCAGACAACTTTCTGCTGGGGTAGGAGAGGTCGATGAACTTGCCCGACAAAAGGTTGTTGGAAATGGACGACAGCTTGGGCAAGTTTCTGGAAATGAACGACTCCCATTCGAAGGTGGGCTCCTTGGCCAAAAAGCCGTTGACCAAGTTGGGCACCAAGAAGTTGGGCACCAGCGCGTGCTCGGTCTCCACCAAGTCGAGGAACATGCGGAAGTAGGTCTGGATCTCCAACACCACAATGGACTCCAACCGCTCGCTCGACGACTGCAAGTTCTTGTAAGCCTCGTAGAGGTAATTTTCTTCGGACAACTGCCTCTTCAACTGGCGGTCCAACTTGAGCTTGACCAAGTAAGGGTCTTTCTTGGAGCTGTCCAATTCGGAGTCCTGGTGGTGGCTATCGCTGGTGGAGTTCAAGACCTCGAGCCGATTGGCCACGTCTATGGCGTGGTTGAAGCTCGCGAGCAACACACGCGTCTCGGACATCTCCTTGGTCAAGGTGTTCTTGAAGTCGTTCTGGAGGTTCTTGATTTCCTTGACTTTCACAAGCAAGTCCTTGCGCAAGTCCTCCAACTTGGGGATGATGACCAGGTTGATCTCCTTCAACGTCTTGGTGCCGTTCTGGATGTTCTGCTGGTGGAATCTGTTGAGCACGGTGGGGATGTCCTGGATGGAGCCGTTGCCGATGGGCAAGAAGTACTGGTTGATTGCGCTCAACTCGTCCTCCACTACATCCTTGTCCTTCCCTCGAGAGTGCACGGAGCGGGAGCTGGAGTTTGCAGGCGCGATGCTGGAGCTGGGGGCACCCACGGCCTGCTGAAGTCGGGACTGCTGGCGCACAATCTCTTCCTGGACAGATGCGTACTGTCGGAGGTACGCCACCAAGTCTTTCACGATGTCGCGGTACGCCTGGAAGCGCTGGGCGACGATTTCGGTCGGGTAGTCAAGGTGGTTTTGGAACTGGTGGGGGATCACCACCGAGAGCGGGTTGTGGTGGTCGGTCATCGGGCCAGAGGACACTGAATCTAAGAAGACAAGCTATGAAGTTCTGGTTCGGGGCCTGCAGTAGGGACCGGCTCGGGGGATGGGAGCACAAGAGGTGGTTTTGGGTGAACAAGCAGAAGAAGAATAATGGGGCCACTGCGTGCAGGCGAGCCCTCGACATTGCGCAATAAGCTTTACAGATAGGACCAGCAACTGAGTGTGGGGACTATACAGGCCCGATGCGACGCGACAGAGACGGAAAAACGAAAATAGAGGACGTGGAGAAGCTGTGGGGGTGCGGGAGGCCGATTGGGGCCATGTAGGGGTCTCTGAGAGATCACAGTAGGGGGATTTGAGAGGGTGTGAGTGACCAGAACGGACCGTGGATGGAGTGAAGAAGGTCATGCGGCGGTTGGCGCAGTGGCCAAGCCTCTGACGGTCCGCAAACTGGGGTTTCCGAGCAAAAGTATCGGGGCGAAGCCCAATTTGGGCCGGGGGCCGGGTTATGCTTGATTTTGTTAGGCGCCAGCCGCGCCGAGCGCATGGAAGCTTTTCGGCAGGTCCTGACCATCCAAAAGTGCTGAGGTGCGAGCCCATCACATCCCATCATATACCTCCATTACATTCGCTTGCATCTCTCTGGGCTGACTCAGACATTGCTCTCTTTACGCGAACTTGACTGCGGCGTTACTCTTCTGGGACTTGTGCGGAGTCCCGCTGCGAGCTCCGGATCATAGGCAGCATGGCCTCGTTGGTGACCGATGAGCCTGCGTGATCTTAAGCCAAGAAAGTCGTGACGCGAACGTCTAGGCAGCACGAGAAGGAACCAGAAGCAGGCCCTATAGTAGGCATAGGCGAGTCGAAGACGAGTGGAATATACAGTAGTCGGGCCGAACAGTAGGCGAGCTGATAATGGAGACATGGCTGCGACATTGCAACCGGCGAAGTTCCATATCTACGGACGGCGATGAGCCCAAACAGTCAATATGTCTCGACGTCTACTTGGACGTCTACATGGGCATCTACATCGGCGTCCATGGCCGTTTTTTTGGCCCAGATCAGCAGATCGCCGCCCAGATCCAAAAGAGTCGGATAAACTGTGCGCATCCTGCAGCACTCCAACCACATGCCCCAGCCGTACATCATCAACATCTCGTCGGACGAGGACGACGACGATGTCGAGGTGCTTGAGTTCCGTAAGCAGACGCAGGAGCTCATCAGCCGAGCGCCGCCCAAGGTGGTGAAGAAGCTCAGCGACGCCGAGTGCCCGATCTGCTTCGACGCCATCACCAACGCCACCACCACGTTGTGCGGGCACGTGTACTGCCTCGAGTGCTTGCAGCGCAGCATCTCGTCGTCGCTGGCCCGCGGCCAGACCCGCGGCAGAAAGGGCGTGGGGCTCTGTCCGATGTGCCGCAAGTCGGTAGCGTTCAAGGACGCCATTGTGCTACGAATGAAGGCGGGGAAGCCTGTGGCGCCGCCGGCGGAAGAGCCCGAGAAGGACACACATGCAGACGAAAGCCACGAGAGCGACGACTTTCTAGGGTTGTTTTAGGATAAAGGACAGGAATATAAGACAGTTATACTGGTGCGTAGAGACTAATGAAGAACATGTGCACATGGGAAGAGCACACGTGAAGGCAAGGCCGTGACGACAACGACCATGAAGACGTCAAGGCTTGGCGAAGCGTATAATTTGAGCTCGGAAAAATGTTCATGTACTATGGCAGTGGTTAGCACAGCGGGTAGTGAGAGTGAGAAAATTGGTGAAATCTGGTGGCTGTGCCAATTTGGAGAGAAAGTACTCGGTCCCAAAAATGCACCCGAGCAATTCTTGCCACTTGGCAACTTCAAACGTGCTCGTTCATCGCCACTCCGTTTCGGGTAAGTGCCCTTGCCGTATCCAGTATTGCTCTCGTCACGGCTTCGCTACAGGCTCGCTCCATCTGTACCAACTGTACCAACTGTAGCGTCCACTCTCAACGCTCCACTACGTACTATGATAGATTCTGCTCGATTCGCTCATGCTTGATTTATTCTAGATTCTTCTTCCCCCGCCCTTTGGCTGTTTTGCCCTTCTTGCTTCCTCTATGGCAACCTCACAATGGCCTGCACAATTTCCTCCTCCCCATACTACCATGTCTTACCAGCCCGTGGAGACCCAGCCCCCAGCGTACGGCGAGCCCGCCGCTCCCCGCACCTCCGGCGACAACATCCCGGACGACTTCAAGTACTCCGTCAATGTGGCGTCGTGCGAGTTGCCCATTCGCCAGATGTTCATCCGCAAAGTCTACGCCTTGCTCTCGGCCCAGGTGCTCGCCTCGGTGATCGTCGGCTACGCCATTCGTCTGAACGACGGCCTCCGCGACTGGTGCCTCAACAATCTCTGGTTGTACTTTGTGTCGATTGTGGGTGTCATCGGCACGTTGATCGGCGCCACCGTCAAGGCCCGCTCGTACCCCACGAACTTGATTTTCTTGGCTGCGTTCACGCTCTTCGAGTCGTACGGGCTCGGGCTCGCGTGTGCGTTTGTTGAGTCCGAGGTTGTGGTGCAGGCGCTCATGATCACGCTTGTCATCTTCATTGGCCTCACGTTGTTTGCTCTCCAGACCAAGTACGACTTCACCAGCTGGCAGGGTGTGCTCGGCATGGGCTTGTGGGCGCTCATTGGGTGGGGCTTCGTGCTGTTCTTCCTCCCCAACCAGTCCAAGGGTGCAGAGTTGATCTACTCGGGCGCAGGCGCACTCATCTTCTCGGCGTACATTGTGGTGGATACCCAGCGCATCTTGAAGACCACCATGCTCGACGAGGAGGTGTTGGCCACCATCAACTTGTACATGGACCTCGTGAATCTCTTTTTGTTCGTTCTTCGTCTTGTGCAAGGCTCCCGCGACGACTGATTTAATGTATGTTCAGTGTACTAGACGTAGACAAGACGGGAACCTACTACCGGTCGGACACCTTCGACCAGCCGTACCATACTAATTTATGTATTTGCAAAATGTATGTGGTTCAATCTGAACATCTAGTAGAATAAGTGAATTGAATAGTTGAAGCACCTACAACTGGCCGAACAACAGGCGGACGCTCCTACGACTGGAGGAAGCTTCTCCAACTGGTGGAAGCATACGGCTACATCTCGTCGTCTCGTTGCGTATGTTACACTCTACAAGTATAGACCCTCAAGATTCTCCTCCACCTTGTTCTTGAGCACCCGCTCCTTGGCCACCTTGAAGTCCTCTGCCGTCACCTGCATTCTGCGCTCTCTCAAGGCTAGCAAACCCGCCTCCGTGCACATGGCCTTGATGTCGGCGCCCGACAAATCGTCCTTGGACGTGACGAGCTCGTCTAGCTTCACGTCTGGGGCCAAGCTCATCTTGGATGTGTGGATGGTCAAGATCTTCTTCTTGGTGTTGGAGTCGGGGTTCTCGAACAAGATCTTCCGGTCGATTCTGCCCGGTCTGATCAATGCAGGGTCCAAGGACTCGATCTTGTTGGTGGCCATGATCACCTTGATGTCGCCGCGGTCGTCGAACCCGTCCAACTGGTTCAACAACTCCAACATGGTTCTCTGGATCTCCCTCTCGCCTCCAGACGTGGAGTCGTATCTCTTGGTGCCGATGGCGTCGATCTCGTCGATGAACACGATGGAGGGGGCCAACTCGCCGGCAATCTGGAATATCTGCCTGCACAACCGGGGCCCGTCGCCTAGGTACTTCTGGATCAACTCGGAGCCCACGATTCTCAAGAACGTGGCCGACGTCTGGTTGGCCACCGCCTTCGCCAACAACGTCTTACCCGTGCCGGGCGCACCGTACAAAATGACACCCTTTGGCGGCTTGATGCCCATTTCCTCGTACAACTCGGGATGCGTCAACGGCAACTCCACCGCCTCCTTGATTTCCTGGATCTGCGCCTCCAAGCCTCCAATGTCGGCGTACGACTCCTTGGGAGACTTGTCCAACTTCATCACCGACACCATCGGATCCGCCTCGTCCTGCAAAACCCCGACAATCGACACGGTCTTGTGGTGCAAGAGAACGGAGCAGCCGGGCTCCAACAATCCCTTGTCCACAAAAGACATGATCGAGACGTAGTACTCGGACCCGGCGGTGCTCGACACAATGGCGTGGTCGTCGTCAATGATCTCCTCCAACGTGCCGATGGACATGGGGTACCCACGCAACTCGTCCACTTTTTCTCTTTCTTCCGCCTGCTTGGCCTCCGTGGGCTGCAACGCTTCCTGGTTGGCAATGAACTCTTCCTCCAACAACAAATGGTCCTTGATTCTCTCCAACTTCAACAACTTCAATTTGCATCTCGTGCTGGGGTATACGCTGGGCAATTTCACTGCGGTGTCGGGGCCCTTTCTCCTCTTCTTGCCGAACTTGGCTTCCACTGGAGGCTCGTACTTCGGCTTTTCCTTCTTCTTGTCATCTTTCTTTTTGCCGAAGTCGCCGCCTCCGGGCATTCCTGAGGCATTTTGTCCCTGCTGGTTAGTATGGCCAAGTGTGTGGAATGGATACTACGTACCATCTTGTGCTTAGTGGTTGTTAGTCGAGTGAGATCGCCACTTGTGGTGGAGGAGAGATATGCAGGACACAACCCACTATCAATCGACCACCTCTGGCTCTAGTCCACGGCAGGTAATATTAATAAAGAGCAAAAGGAGACTATTACATCGGCTCTATTAGCTAGACTTTATTTCGTGAGCACAGATCGCTGTGCGTGAGTATGCGAAATAGGCCGTTGCAACTTCACATTCCAAGTCTACGAGTAATGTAGCCAGTCAGAGTCCACGATCACTGAATTTACGTTTTCATGCTTAGCGTTCATGTAGTTGTGCTCCTGTGTTCCTTATAACGTTGACATTGTTTATTCGTTCATTAAGTCGACTGCTGCTTTACTCGCATCATAGCTATCTCAGCTTGGGGTCCACACCAGAGTACTGCTCGATCAACTTCACCAACTTCTGCAAGTTAGCACCAACAATGGTGTCCACCTTCTCGCCATCCTGGAAGAACAAGATCGTGGGCATGGCTGTAATGCCATACTCTCTTGCAACATCCTCCGCACGGTCGACATCGACACGGGCAAACTCCACCTCGGGCACCTTAACGGCCAACTGCTCGAAAATAGGCGCAATGGCTTTGCAGGGACCACACCAGGTTGCGTAGAAGTCAACAACGGACAACTGCTGCTTGTTGCCGATCGTCTTGGTGAATTGCTGCAAGTCTTTGATCTCAGCGACTGCCTGCGCCGAGGAACTGAAGCGAAGCCCAACGCTGCGAGACAACGCAGCACTTCTAAATACGGGTCTGGTCGCGAAGCGTAACATGATGAAGAAGTCGAAGGTGGTTGCTGAATAATGTAGTGCAGTACTGCACTGTGGGTGTTAGTCACTATCGGTGAGATGGGGCCCACTTTGATGCCAGGATGAAAGATGCCAGAGAAAATGACAGATACAGAGCTAGTGTAATCTCTCGTATTGTCCTTTGTCTGATGGGAAGTTACCTGCTTGTACGCTTTGGGTTCACCTCATTTAACAGAGTTGCAGCCATTCCGCAACCATTTGCACCATAACCAATCTTGGCCAAATCTCCTCAAAGCAAATGGCAGCAAGTTTTCGTTCGAATCTTGCTTTCTAGCCTCCGCTGACAAGCTGTGCTGTGGATGGGTCTGTTTGTGTGGGGAGTCCATCGCACACGTGACCTCATCGCACCTAACAATTTTCCACAGATTCGTTCCATTAAACTTCAACATGGCTAAAGGTACCAAACGTTCTGCGAAGTCAGACACATCCGGAAGCTCGAAAAGAGCTAAAGTCAAGCCGCAGCCCGTTCCAGAGGTCGAGAGCTCCTCCGATCACGAGGCCACGTTTTATCAGTCCGCAGAAGAAGGGTCCGATGCCTCTCACTCAAGCGATATTTCGTCTTCAGAGGGCGAGTTTGAGAAAGAGAGCGAAGACGAGTTGGACGAGTTAGATGAATTGGACGAAGTGAGCGACGACAAGAAGAGCAAAAGCGCAGAAAGCGACGATTCGGACAGCGATTCGGACAGCGATGAGGAGAGCGATAAAAAGGCTGCCGACCCCAACAAGAAGACATCAGCCGAGCAGCATGCCGAGCAGAGAAAGACGCTCGCAGAGAGAAAGTTGAAGAGAAAGTCCGGTGCGGAGGTGGAGCGGATCAAGTCCTTGTGGGAGAAGTTGAGAGTGAAGAAGCCCACTCCCCCCAAGCAGGTCAGAGAGCGTTTGTGTGACGAGATCTGGGAGTTGTCCAAGGATGTGGTTTATGACTTGGTGTTGAAGCACGACGCTTCTCGTGTTGTGCAGACCTTGATCAAGTACACCACCAAGGAGAGAAGAGAGTTGATCGTCAAGTCGTTGAAGGGCAACTTCTACCAGTTGGCCACATCGTCGTACGGAAAGTACTTGATGGTGAAGCTCTTGCACTACGGCTCCAAGGAGTCGCGTGCTCTCATTGTGGACGAGCTTCATGGCAAGTTGCGCAAGCTCATGAGACACAAGGAGGGTGCTTACGTGGTGGAGGACTTGTTCGTGCTCTACTCGTCTGCAGACCAGAAGCAGCAAATGATCAGAGAGTTCTGGGGCTCCGAGTACGCTGTTTTCAAGGAGTCGGGCAAGGACAAGACTGTCCTTGACATTGTGAGTGAGAGTGCCGAGAAGAAGCAGTTGATTATGGCCAACTTGAACGGTACCATCACTGCTTCCGTTGCCAAAGGGTCCACAGGGTTCCAGATTTTGCACGCGGCCATGAAGGAGTACGTGAGCATCTTGGTTGACGACCTCGACAAGCACGACTCTCAGATCAGAGAGTTCATTGAGTTGTTGGCCGAGCAGTTTGCCGAGTTGGTGCACACGCCCGAGGGTTCGGAGGTGGCATCTACGCTCATTGCCATTGCCAACGCCAAGGAAAGAAAGACCATCATCAGATCGTTGAAGGCGCACGCCAAGAAGTTGATCCTGAACGAGCACGGAAACAGTGTCTTGATCACGTTGTTCATGACTGTGGACGACACTGTGTTGGTGCACAAGTCTTTCAGTGCCGAGCTCTTCACATCCGAGCAGTTGCCAGCGCTCATCGAGGACAAGTTCTCGCGCAGACCGTTGTTGTATTTGCTCAAAGGCTTGGACGGCAAGTACTTCCCTCCCAGAGTCAGAGAGGAGTTTGAAAAGTTCGAAAAGTTGGCATACCAGAAAACCACAAAAAAGCCGCAGGAACAGAGGCGGGCCGAGTTGCAGGCCAAGGCGTTGCCTTTGATCTACGAGTCCATATTGGCCACCACCAGCGCAGACAGCGACCCCACCTTCTCCAAGCTTTTGTCGGTCAACATGGCCGCACAGTTCATCACCGAGCTCATACTCACCCCGGCAGAGGACGAGCTCAGAAAGCAGGTCGTGGACGCCATTTTCGACGTCACGTTTGCATCGGACATTTTGGAGGACTTCCACTTGCTCAACAAGGCGCCTTTCTTCTCCAGAACGTTGAAGGCGCTCATCCAGGGCACCGAGTTCAAGTGGAACAGCGAGAGCAAGAAGTTGGTGCATGTGGACACCAAGCTTCCTTACGTTGGCACCGAGTTTGCTGAGAGACTCAGCGACGAGTTTGTGAAGGACAAGGCCGTTGAGAACTGGGTGACTGGGCAAGGTGCGTTTGTTGTTCTCGCCGTGTACGAGGCGTTGGCGCTTCTGAGCGCTGCCAAGGCGAAGCAGCTCACGAAGGCATTGAAGAAGGTCAAGGGCAACATGGCGAAAGACAAGGACAACAAGGGTGCGCAGTTGCTCGTGGCGACGTTGTAATCTATATCAAGCATGGAAAAATGTAGCTAAGCACACCAGACGATTTCGCAGCCTACTCTCAACGAACGATTCACCACACTGAATCTTGCAACTACCTGAGATTCTCGCCTACAAGGAGACTAATTGCAGCCTACAATGAATACTACGTAGACTAATCGCAGAATACTGATTGGCATCCTATTTGTATGTACAGTCACCTCCTGGGCTTGATGCTAGCCGTGTCCACGTCGTCCTTCTTCGTATCGGCCTCAGCCCAAGGATCTAGCGGCGCGCCTTCCTCTGGGATGTGTGCCTCTTCTTGGGCCTGCTGAACTTGGGCCCGTTCTTGACCCTGTTCTTGCACCTGCTCTGGGTCTTGGGCCTGTGCTTGGGCCTGTTCTTGGGCTGGGTCCGGCCGCTTGGCACGGTCCAACTCGGCCTGGAGCGTGCGCCTGTGTTCGTCCTCGAGCCGCTCCTTCTCCTGGGTCCACTTGACGTCTGCCTGCTGGGCCAACACCTTCACCCGCTGCTGGCGAACCTGGTCCTCCACGAGCTCCTGCAAGGTGGGCGCCCGTTCCCTCGTGCGGCGAAGCCACTGGAGCCACTGCGGCGGCACCGTGTCGAAGTAGTCGGACTTGAAGATGGACTCCCGCACAGGCTCAAGCTTTCTGCGCAACCGGAGCATGTTCCCGTCCGGCGTGAACTCCCAGTAGGTGTTGCCGTGGAGGTCGTAGCCTACGAAGAACTTCTTGCGGAAGGGAATGTCCCTCCGTGCCTGGAACTTGTGCACAAGTCTCTTCCACGCAGAGTGTTTGCTGGCGATGTTCTCCATGGTGATGGGATGCGACAGTGCAGTACCACTACGCTACTAGGTCATAAAGTTCATTCCTATACTAGGTCCTATACCACTATGGCAATGTCTGTGGCTGGTCGGAGTCCTTCATCTGCCGTGCGAGCCGCTCCAACTTTTTGAGCTCGCGCAACCTCCACCGCTCCTCGGCCTCTTTCTTCTGCCTCTCTTCCACCTCGCGCAAGCGGGCCGAAAGGACATGCATTTCCCAAAAGCTCCACCCGAGGGCTCCAACTACAAGCCCGATGTAGAGCAAGAAGCCCGGCCGGCGAAACTTGTTGAGGAAGCTGTCAATGGGCGTATAGTAGGGTGTGGGTGTGTAGTACATGGGAGTTGGTTGCTTTCCACGTGCAAATGGAACGTGATATCAACGGAAAATAAACGCCGGAGCTAGACCAGCAATACGTGCGGGCGGGCGATCAAATTGCTTTTGGGTGGCTGCAGTGCAGTTGCAAGCACAACAAAGGTAGTAGAGCCGAGCAACAACTGTGGAGACCGGCGTGCCGATTGCTCTCCTGCACTGGTCACTATATAAACCCTTATCGTGCGCAGTGGCAACCACTACTCTTCTTTCATGTCGAAACCATACATTGTTACTTTAAAGGACAGCGCCTCCGACGCTGACACTGCGTCCGTCAAGCTGAAGGTCTCCGAGCTCGGGGGCAAGATTGTCGACGAGTTTTCTTTGATCAAGGGCTTCCTCGTGGACTTGCCTGCCTCGGGCGCCGCTTTCCTCCTGTCCCACCAGCACGTGGCGACAATTGAGGAGGACAAGGAGGTGAAGATCCAATAGGAGTAAGATAGTTAGACAATTTACGTTTTAACGCCACAGCGTAGGCCATACACTGACACTGACGTAGTGCGCGATAGTAGAGCGACCGATGGGAGAATTGCAAGATGAGAGCGAACGCTACTGAAGCACAACGTGTGTGCTTCATTGTATCTGGCTCATCGGTATTGGCCTGGTCTACGTATGTCCGATGTCCGAATTAGTCCGAAGAGTCGTATGACCGGACCAGGAGAAGCAGCCAACTGAAGTAGTTCAATTTATCCTGAGAGAAGGAGAAATGTGCCAATTGACCACTTTCGTACCACCTTCATACCATTCATGCCACGTTCATGCCACGTCAAGTCGTTTCATACAGACGTCTCAGCCTCTATGACAACGGTCTAGGTCTTCCCCACCTTATCGCCCTGCACACTGGCCCCACGAGTGCGATATATAAAGCCCGGTCATTAACCCCAGACTCCACACGAACATGAGCTACGAGCGTTACAACTTGCAGCCCACGTTCAAGCCCATTGACAACCTTTTCCTTAACCGCTTGCGGCAGTTCACCGATGGCGGCCGGTACCGCGAATTGAACTTGCCCAAGTTCTACGACTATGAGAGAGTCGACTCCAACTCAGATGCGATAGACTTGCAGGTGTGGAAAGTGCCGGACGTGGACGGAAAAACGGCCCGTCCGCTCTTCAAGGACCTTGACTTTGACTCTACCGACTGGAAACCGGCCAGAAAAGGCGACAACTTTGGCCCTTCGTGGAAAACGTTCTGGTTCAAGATTGAGTGGGAGATCCCCGAGTCGTGGTTGGACAAGGACGTGGAGGAGATCGACTTTGACTGGGACTGCAGCAACGAAGGTCTTATCTACGACAAGGACGGCACGCCATTGCAGGCGTTTACTGGAGGCGACCGCAACTTGTTCAAGTTGCCGAAAAAGTACAAGGTAAAAGGCAAGCAGCTTTTCTACTTGGAGATTGCGTGCAACGGGATGTTTGGAAACGGCGATGGCGGCAATCCCGACCCAAACAGGTACTTCCGCTTGAATAGATGTGACTTGGTGTTGCCCGACTTGAATGCCAGAAGATTGTTCTGGGACTTCTGGATCATTGGCGATGCCGCGAGAGAGTTGGGGCTGGGCGGCGACAAGTACCAGGCCGCACTGGTTTGCACCCAAATTATCGACACTTTCGATCCAAATGACAGAAGCTCGATTTTGAAGTGCAGAAAGCTTGCGGCGAGCTTCTTGGGCCCGGACGTGGACTCGGACGCCGTGTTTCACTACGACCCCTTGAACAAAATCGATGTCTACGGTGTTGGAAACTGCCACATTGACACCGCGTGGCTCTGGCCATTCGCGGAGACCAGAAGAAAGATTGTGCGCTCATGGACGACGCAGTTGAAGATTGCGGACGAATACCCAGAGTACGTGTTTGTGGCGTCGCAGATGCAGCAGTTCAAGTGGTTGAAGCAAGACCACCCGGAGATTTTAAAGAAGATCAAGCAGAAGTTCACAACGAACCAATTTTTGCCTATTGGCGGATCTTGGGTGGAGAACGACACCAACATGCCGGGTGGCGAGTCGCTTATCCGCCAGTTTCTTTTGGGCCAAAGATGGTTGGTTGACGAGTTTGGTGCTCCATCGACAATCTTTTGGCTTCCTGACACTTTCGGGTACTCTTCTCAGATTCCACAAATCTGCCAGATTTCGGGCATCGAAAAGTTTTTGACCCAGAAGCTTTCGTGGAACAACATCAACTCGTTCCCGCTTTCGACTTTCAACTGGAAGGCCATCGATGGTTCTCAAGTCTTGGTCCACATGCCCCCAGCGAACACCTACACCGCGGCAGCAAATTTCGGCGATGTCGTCAGATCGCAGCACCAGCACAAGAACCTCAGAGATGTGCCAACTGGCCTTTTGCTTTATGGTTTTGGTGATGGTGGCGGTGGCCCTACTGAGGAAATGTTGGAAAAGTTGAGACGTTGCAGAGGTATGTCCAACACCAACGCTGCAATTCCTTCGGTGCACCTAGGCAATACTGTTGAGGATTACTATGAAGACGTCTTGAAGAGATCCGACCAAGGTAAGACTCTCCCAACCTGGACCGGGGAGATCTACTTGGAGTTCCACAGAGGCACATACACCACACAGGCGGATGTCAAGAAATGGATGAGGTTGTCTGAGATCAAAATCCACGACTTGGAGTTGCTTGCGACCCTCCTCTCCATCAAGACTGATTACAAATACCCTACTAAAGAGATTCACGACCTTTGGGAAGATATCTGCTTGTGCCAATTCCACGATGTTTTGCCCGGATCTTGCATAGGTATGGTGTATTACGAAGAAGTGAAACCTATGTTAACCAAGGTTCTCAACAAATTGGATAAGTTGACCGACGAGGCGTTGAAGTACCTCAAGAAGGACAAAGAGAAGTCTGTTGCTGCTGTAAACACCTTGCCTTGGCACAGAATTGAGTTGTTTGAGGTGCCTTCTAGTGAGATCGCATCGTTGGAGCTCGAGGAGAGCATTCTGAGAGTTGTGGATGGAGAAGTCACCAAGTTTGGGTTCAATACGGAAGCTTCCACATTTGTTCGCAACGATGACATCAAGTTTGCGGCGTCTATCAAGAAAACCGAAGAAGGCTTCTATGTGTTGTCAAACAAGCTCTTGGAAGCAAAGATTAACCCAAGCGGGATTATCACGTCTTTGGTTGACTTGACCACCGGTCGTGAAATCATTGATTCTCGCGCGACGAAGCAAACTCCAGGTGGTGGTAATCAATACGTTCTTTTCGACGATGAACCCCTTAGTTTCCCAGCGTGGGACACCGAGATTTACTCGCTCAACAAGTTCTCTTTCCTCGAGAATGGCGAGGTGGTTGAGGTGGTGGATAACTCGTTGGAATCCAAGTTGGTGATTAAACATAAGATTTCCAACCAATCCAGTATCGAGACCACGATTTCGCTTCAGGGTCTTACGGATAATGAAGGTATCTCTCAAAACAATTTCTTGAAGTTTTCTTGCCATGTGGAATGGCACGAGTTCTACAAATTTTTGAAGGTGCAATTCCCCACCACGATTCAGACTCCTCAATTTGCTCTGTACGAGACCCAGTTTGGTATCACACAAAGACCCACTCACTACAACACCACCTGGGACGTTGCCAAGTTCGAAGTTTGCCACCACAAGTTCATGGACTTGTCTGAGTACAACTACGGTGTTTCCATATTCAACAACTCCAAGTATGGAGCGTCCGTACATGGAAACTTGATGAGATTGTCTCTTCTTCGTTCTGCGAAAGCACCAGATGACAAGGCTGACATGGGGTCACACGACTTCTCTTACGCTTTCTACCCTCACAAGGGTGCTTTGGGTCCAGATGTTGTTAAGCTTGCCCACAACTTCAACTACAAACTTTTGCAAACGAGTGGATCTTCAGCTGCTGTCAAGGATCTTGTCGACTCAATTGTTCTCACCGGGGACGAGTCTTTGGTGATGTCAGCGATAAAGAGGGCTGAAGACGACGAAGACATCAATATCTACGAGAACATTGAAGTGCAGAGGAAGGGGCAGAAGTCAGTTATCGTTCGTGTGTACGAGTCATTGGGTGGCTCTTCCTACGGCAAACTCACCTTCAAGAGTTTGAAGGTGGACAAGGTCTACAAAGTCAATGCTATGGAGAAGGAAGAAAAGGAGATCGAGTTGCTGGGCGACTCGGCAAAAATCAATTTGCGCGGCTTTGAGATCGCATCCTACAAGATTGTGCTCAAGTAAACTGTTATGCTTCAGGTTTGATTTGGTTAAATGTCATGTTACGATTTTGCGATCAATTGTAGAGCTCAAATGTAGAGGTCAATCGAGTGGGTGCGACCATCAGGGACGGCATATGGGTGTACATGCGAGGCACATCTTATATCACCATAGAGCGAAATGGCCGTTATCAACCAGCCGTCCGGGCAAATTAAGTTGACGAATGTCTCTCTTGTGCGAATAAAGAAAGGGAAGAAGAGATTTGAGATTGCATGCTACCAAAATAAAGTTCAAGACTGGCGCCTGAAGGTTGAGAAAGATCTCGATGAGGTGCTTCAGATTCCCCTGGTGTTCATAAACGTCTCCAAGGGCCAGGTGGCGAACAACGAGGATTTGCTCAGTGGATTTGGAACCACCAACCATGACGAAATCATCCAGGAAATCTTGGACAAAGGCGAGATTCAGCTCAATGAGAAGGAGAGAAACGCCAACATGCAGCAGAAGCAGAACGAATTTTTGACCTTGATCTCCACCAAGTGCATCAATCCTCGCTCGAAGAAGCGGTACCCACCCAGCATGATCCAAAAAGCGTTGGCGCAGCTAAAGTTCCACTTGAACCCCACCAAACCAGCCAAGACCCAGGCTTTGGATGCCATCCGTCTCCTCATAGCGAAGCAGGTGATTCCTATTGCACGAGCACAGATGAAGGTGAAGATCATAGTGTTGGCCCGCGTCCAGGAGGCCTATGTTGAGCACATCGCACCTTTGCTTCACAAGGTGGAAAGTGAGAATCTGAGTGAAAAGTTGTATGAGGTCGTAGCCATCATTGACCCGTCCAACTACAAGACAATTGTGGACTTGCTACTGGGAGTCGACGCCAAGATCAAGAAGGGAGAGGGCTCTGTGGAGGTCTTGGACATGGCTGCCGTTCAAGAATAATCGAATAGAATGAGTCCGGTAAGATTAAGAGATGAGTCCGGAAGATTGATTCGGAAATATGAGAGATGTATCCGGAAATATGAGAGATGGAGCGGTTAAAAGGAAGTGAAAGTAGAAAATTGACGAAACGACCCATTAACGACCATGTAGAGTAGATCAATTAGTCAGTGGGTGCAACTACTCAGGAGTGTACAGGGCAAAAAAAAACCAGTACTACTTCTTCATGCCACCAAAAAACAAGAAGCAAAAGGAACTCGTGCAGGACGAGCGGTTCCAGGCCATTGTGCTCACCGACTCGTTCGAGACGCGCTTCATGCCGCTCACGTCGGTGAAGCCCCGCTGTCTCCTTCCGTTGGCTAACGTGCCCTTGATCGAGTATACATTGGAGTTTTTGGCGAGGGCAGGCGTCAACGAGGTCTACTTGATGTGCTCGTCACATGCCGACCAGATACAGCAGTACATCGAGACGCTGCGCTGGGCCCATAGTGGGGCGTTTACAGTTTCTACGGTGATGAGCTTGGAGCTGAGATCGGTGGGAGATGCCATGCGGGACTTGGACAACCGGGGCCTCATCACTGGCGACTTTCTCTTGGTCTCGGGCGATGTGGTGACCAACATTGACTTCAACAGGGTGATGCAGTTCCATAAACTCAAAAAGTCGCAAGACAAGGAGCACATTGTCACCATGGTTCTCGCCGAGACGAGTCCGTTAAACAGAACGCGGTCCAGACTTGATCCGGCGGTGTTTGTCTTGGATCGCGAAAGCAATAGATGCCACTACTACCAGGCAATTCCTAGGGCAGAAGGGAAGCGGTCGAGCGTGAACATCGACACCGAGCTTTTGGAGGACTTGGACGTAGACCTTTCCATCCGCAACGACTTGGTGGACTGCCACGTCGACATCTGCTCGCCGCACGTGCCGCAGATCTTCCAGGAGAACTTTGACTACCAGACGCTCAGAAGCGATTTCCTCAAGGGCGTGTTGTCGTCGGATTTGCTCAAAAAGACCATCTACGCATTCATCACGGACGGGTCGGAGTACGCCGCCAGAGTGGAGAGCTGGGCCACCTACGCGGCCATCTCGCACGACGTGTTGGCCCGCTGGTGCTACCCGTTGGTGCCTGACTCGAACATCAGCGACACCTCCTACAAGTACGAGTTCAACCACATATACAAGGAGGAGAAGGTTGTGTTGGCCCAGCTGTGCAAGATCGGGAACAGCACGTGCATCGGCGCCAACACCACGGTGGGCCTCAACACGGCCATTGAGAAGTCGGTCATTGGGCGCAACTGCCACATCGGTGCCAACGTGGTGATCAAGAACTCCTCTATCTGGGACAATGCGATCATCGAGGACAACGTGACGGTGGAGAACTCCATTGTCGCTGAAAACGCGGTCATCAGGAACTCTGCCCAACTTTCACTGGGCTCGGTGGTCGGCTTCAACGTCGTTGTTGGAGCTGGCAAGACCCTCCCACCCCTCACGAGACTTGCCGACAAGCCGTTGCAGCGTGAGGAGTCTTTCGACGCATTTGATTCAGATGAGGAGGAGACGCTGCAGGCCGACCAGGATGTCCAGACAAACGCCAATGACGTCGAGTTGGTTGGCGACGATGGCGTGGGCGTGCTCTACATGTCGGAGCGCGAGTTTGACGACGAGTCCGAGCTGGAGAACAACTCCGTCAGCAACTACTCGGGCGTGGTGTACCAGATGGGCAACCTCAACCTCTCGGACGACTCGATTGCATCGGTGACCAAGAAGGTGAGGCGGCACCAGCGCCACAGCTCTCGCAGCAGCAGGAGATACTCTGCGACGTCGATGACGTCCGTGATGTCGACGGACTTCGAAGGCGGCGCCTACTCGGAAGAAGAGGAGGAGGATTTCAACAAGGAGGCGGTGGCCACGGTGGAGAGAGCGATGGAGAACAACCACGACATCGACACCGCGTTGCTCGAGCTCAACACGTTGAGAATGTCCATGAACGTGACGTACCACGAGGTGCGCCTCGCGACAGTCCAGGCCATGCTTGCCCGCGTGCTGCACTTTGTCTCCACGGGAACGTTGGGTGCGCAGGCCGCGGCGGCCAAGGTCTTTGGCGAGTGGGGCTCGATGTTTGCGAGGCAGGTGTTCACCGACAGCGAGCAGATCGACTTGGCGCAGACGTTGCAAGACGCGACTGCGCGCGCGGAGAACGGGCAATTGATTTTGTTTGTTGCGCTTCGACAGTTGTACGAGTTGGACATTGTCGAGGAAGATAGCATTTTGAAGTGGTGGGAGTCTGCGGCGTCGACTGCAACCGAGGAGTTGACGAAGGTGCGTGAGTTGACGGGGCAGTTTGTTGAATGGTTGAGAGACGCCGAGGAGGAGAGCGAAGACGAGTGATATAGAATGCATGATGAGCACAGATGTGCCACGGTACCATCAGTAGGGGCTTCTCAGAGTCTAATTTATTTACATCTCACCGGTTATACTAGTGATCTAAGGGCATTCGTACACGATGCTTGGCTTATATATGATACCTTCGGCACGGCTTATGTATGAGAGACAAGCTCATGTATGGTGAAGGCTTAAGTATGACAGGTAGAGGCTATGTATGATACAGGCTTGATGTATACGACGTGCGCGATGAGTTGCATGTGAAAGTGCACGACACCAACAGCAAGAAGAGACTGAAAGGGCTCTGCGGCTCAGCACTGCCGAATGATGCCAAGATCAAATGGGAAGTAGAGCCCGGCAGTGGTGCGATGTGTCAGCTGACAAGCTCATCTCTGCACAGTAGCGCGTATACGACTTAGCGAGGTAGTGGTGCTATAGCGAATCTATATAAACTACAGACCCAGCGCCCGATACCCAGTACCTAATCCAGTACACTCGTTCAACCTTCCGAAAGTGACCACATCTACTTCCGGATCAGCCACCAACTTTAGCAACCACATCCGCGCTTCGACCTACTACTACTACCTGCGACTTCTACCGCGGTACTACAGAAGCACTTGATCTACTCCAGGTTATACGCTTCTCCAGTTTAAAAGACCAGTTGTCTACTCCAGGTCACAACTACTCCTCCTGGTTCACACAACACCACTGAGCCGCGGAATATACCACAAGCTAAACCTAGCTATTTCGACCAAGCTAGCTACTTCTTAGCAGCTTCATCTAGATCAGATGACGGAAACGTACGACGCGATCGTGATCGGCGCAGGCGTCGTAGGCCCCTGTCTTGCCACTGCGCTTGCGCGCCAGGGCAAGAAAGTGTTGATTATCGAGCGTGACTGGGCCGAGCCCGACCGCATCGTGGGCGAGTTGATGCAGCCCGCCGGCGTCAAGGCGTTGCGCGAGCTCGGCATGGTGCAGGCGCTCAACGGCATCGGCGCCGTGCCCGTGAAGGGCTACTACATCAAGTTCCACGACCGCACCGTGGAACCGACCTACACGGCAAAAGACATTTGCCATAAGACCAACCCCATGCGGCCCGTGCCCGAGTGTGTGTTCGACGGCAACGACCGCATGGCCCGCGACGACCCCTCGTTGGACGCTGCTGACTGGGACGCGGACGAAAACGTGCGCGGCGTGCTGATCCGCCACGGCTCGTTCCTCAGCAACTTGCGGCGCATCGTGCGTGAAGAGAAGAACGTGACGTGGGTGGAAGGTACCGCCACCAAGGTGTTGCGCGACGAGCACGACGCCAACACGGTGGTGGGCGTGGTGGTGAAGACCGCAGATGGACCCACCAACTACCACGCCAAGGTGACGTTTGCATGCGACGGCATCTACTCCAAGTTCCGCAAGGTGCACGCCGCGGACAACGTGGCGGACGTCGGGCTGTACTTTGTCGGGTTGGCGTTGGAGCACGCCAAGCTTCCGGCGCCCAACCGCGGGCACGTTTTCTTGGGCGACCACGCCCCGGTGTTGGCGTACCAGGTGCTGGGCGTGGAGACGCGCATGTTGTGCGCATACCGCCTGAAGAAGCCGCCGTCGATGGGCAACTCCGAGTTCGTGGACTACCTCACGAACGAGGTGCGGCCCAACCTCACGCCCGAGCTCCGGCCTAGCTTCGACGCGGCGGTGGCTCTGCGCAAGTTCCGCGCCATGCCCAACCAGTACTTGAGTGCGCCCAAGCAGGGCAAGCGCAACCACGGGTTCGTGATGATCGGCGACTCGTTGAACATGCGCCATCCGCTCACGGGCGGCGGCATGACCGTGGGGCTCAACGACACCGCGCTCCTCGCCAAGCTCCTCCACGGCGTGGACCTTGGCGACCATGCCGCGGTGGCTGCGAAACTCGCGTTGTTCCACCGCAAGCGCAAGAGCTTGGACGCGGTGATCAACACGCTTTCGATTGCGTTGTACGCGTTGTTTGCCGCGGACCGCAAGGGGCTCAAGATCTTGCAGGAGGGCTGCTTCGGCTACTTCTTGTTGGGCGGCGACTGCATCGAGGGGCCGGTGGGCCTTTTGTCGGGGATGTTGCCGTTCCCGATGTTGCTCTTCAACCACTTCTTCTCCGTGGCGTTCTACGCCATCTACTTGAACTTTGTGCGCCACGGCGTGGCGGGGTTCCACATTGCGCTCTACGAGGCGTTCGATGCCATCATCACGGCGGTCATCGTGTTCACGCCGTACTTCTACAACGAGCTCATTCTTTAGAATCGATCATGCATCCGGCATTCCCCACGGCATTCCACCACTGACTTCCGTACTGTCTCTGCACAATCACTCACGTCTTGCAATATTTGCACTTCTGTTTACATGCGCCTGTCAACACGCAGCTCTTTAGCCTCTGGTCTCTTGTTCCACCTCTCATGGTTGCTTTCTGGTCTTGGCAACGCACATCTTCGCTTGTTCACGTAGCGCACTTCTTTCCGTGGCGATGCGCTACTATGCGCTCTGTCGATAAGTTGCAGCCATCGAGCATATCGGCTGCAATGACTTCAGCAACGGCAAATGCGCACCAGTATTCGCCCAGACGGTCCAGGTCGCACATAATTCATCCGCGGCTTACGCTACTACGTTCTTCAAGTTGCACCACACTCTTCAGACCACAAAGACCTGCTTCTGTGACTGGCAGGCCCAATGCGGAAGTGGCCGTTCCAGCCGCATGCTTGCCGCTTTGGGACAACTAATACGCCAACTCGGCACAGCTGACTAAGAGACCATGCTCAACTGTCAATTACGGACGGAGCCACGGCGAATTCACGAACCGAAGAGCACGGCCAGACAAGGGTGCGGCGCTATTCGGTGCGCGATCCTGTGGAAAACGGGGCTGAGAAGTCGCAGACTCCGGCCAAACGTACAGGCCGACAATGAGAGTGGAGCAAGCGTTGGGAGCGAGCGGCCCACCAGATTCCAGCCACCTTCGCAGCCTCAGGCCCAGATTAGCCAGGCCAAAGCAGCCAACGGTAGTGGCGATTCTCTCCCCCGGTTTGGTGCTCCCCGCCCCATTCATAAACCCAGGGCCCGGCTAGTGGGCCCAAAGCTTCGCACAGAGGCAGCGCGGCGCAGAAAACGGGCGCGCCAAGAGTCCATTGCGCCGAACTCACGTCACAGCGCCATGTGCACACCGAGAAATACACCACCGCCTACTACTCATGTCCGACTCAACTCCCCTCTTGGGCTCAAGCAGAGGCGCCTCGTCGTACCCCAAATCGATTTTGAACAGCACGCGCTTGACGCTCAAGTCGCTGCCTGTCAATTACCTCCTTTTCTTCGTGCCGCTCGGCCTTCTTGCCGGCATCTTGGGGTGGTCGTCCAATGCCATCTTCTGGATTAACTTCTTCGCCATTGTGCCATTGGCGCTGATTTTGGCGTTCGCCACGGAGGAATTGTCCGAGCACACGGGCCAGACCGTGGGCGGGCTCTTGAACGCCACGTTTGGCAACGCGGTGGAGCTCATTGTGTCGGTGATTGCTTTGAAGGAGAACCAGGTGCGCATTGTGCAAGCGTCCATGCTCGGGCTGATTCTCTCCAACTTGTTGTTGGTGTTGGGGTGCTGCTTCATTGCGGGCGGCATCACGCGCGTGCAGCAGACGTTCAACCAGACGGTGGCCCAGACCATGAGCTCGCTCATGGCGTTGGCCACCGCGGGCCTCTTGATCCCCGCCGCGTTCCACGCGTCCGTGCCGGGCCCCAGCCCCGAGCTGCCCTTCCCCGACCCCAACAACGACTTTGACTCCAAGATCTTGGCGCTCTCGCGCGGCACCGCGGTGATTTTGCTTGCGCTCTATGTGTTGTACTTGGTGTTCCAGTTGAAGACGCACAAGGCGTTGTTCGAGGAGCAGGCCAACGAGGACGACGGCATCATCACGTCGGCCATTCCCGAGGGCGACAAGGCCGAGACCGACCACTTGTCTGTGGTGGGCCTGTTGTCGGTGTTGGTGGTGACCACGGTGTTGGTGTCGTTCTGCGCGGACTACTTGGTGGGCGCCATCGACGACATTGTGGAGCTGTCGGGGTTGTCCAAGACGTTCATCGGTTTGATTGTGATCCCCATTGTCGGCAACGCGGCCGAGCACGCGACCGCCATCATCGTGGCCATGAAGGACAAGATGGACTTGGCCATCGGCGTGGCGGTGGGGTCGTCGCTCCAGATTGCCATTTTCGTGACGCCCTTCATGGTGATCATCGGGTGGATCATCGACGTGCCCATGTCGTTGTACTTTTCGACGTTCGAGACCGCCATCATGTTCGTGTCGGTGTTCATCACCAACTTGGTTGTGCTTGACGGCGAGTCGAACTGGTTGGAGGGTGCGATGTTGTTGAGCACGTACTTGATTGCGGCGTTGGCGTTCTTCTACTACCCCGACACGCCCGTGAACCCCAACTAGCCGTCCAGCTAGCCCCATCCGTCTAGGCGAACTAGTCCAGCAGACGACTACCATATGTATGGAAAATGCAAGAAATTAAGCATAGCAGTAGGATGTCCATAGCGTGGATAGATGCAGAATAGCTTAGAGTAATGGATGCAAGAATGGAGATGGGAATGGCGATGGTGAATGAGATGATGAATGGAGAGGTGGCAGTAGATAGAGAAGAGTGTATGAATGGAACAATGTACGTGGAGCGCAAAGCTTAAGCATGAAACGAAGAGCGAAGTATCGCGAGGTGAAACGAACGCTGCGAGTATCGCAAGGTGCTAGCAGCAACAGCATGAAGATGAGTCGATACTGCGAACCCAGCAGATAGAGAAGTCGTGAAGATCAAGGAGCAAGGTTTCCGGGTCGATGCTCGAGATTAGATTCCCCGACGTTACCCGAGATTCCATCACATTACCCGAGCCATCACCCGAACTCTCACATGTGCATGTGTCAAGATTACCCGAGACAGGTCTGGAATGTGGAATCTGGGGTGGCTGCGCCGCTCATTACCGTGCGTGCTGCACATTCCATAGCAACGGCACGGAAGCTCGAGTGGAACGGCCCACGCAATGCCTGGTCGGCTCTTTGCCCGATGTTGGGTCCTGCCTCGAGCCGCACCCATCGGGCAACACCGCAGAGCAGAAACTACAGCACCGCAGCACCACACTGCCCTACGCACTGCCCTACGCACTGCCCTACGCACCCCTACGATTCGGCGATCATCGCCACGTACTTGTGTGTCCAGGTTGTTCGTAGTGTAAGGACTGGACTTTCCAGACCCTCTTGGGAGGGCCAGGCGCTTTGCATCTGGTGCAGGGCTTCGAGGCATGAGGTTTGCGATGCGCCTGGCAGGGGGGACGCGACTGAGGCTGAAAAAGAAAAACGAGGAAAGATCCACGCAAATCGCGTACGAATGGACGTACAAATAGACGTACAAAAGGACAAAGTGTGTCAAATAGGACGAGGCATGACCTAATAGGTGAGGCATGTCCCAATCGGTGAGGACGTGTGAATGTGGCCAGAATGCGTGGGTCGCTCGGCCTGAATTTCAGTGCCGTTGGCAGGAGCTGCTGGGCGCGTCGCAGCAAAGCGCGTTGTGCAGGGCCTTGGCTGCGAAACCGCGCCCAATGCGGCAGCGTGTGGGCCTGGCGCGAACATTAAAACCCTGCACCGGCCGGGCCTTCTCTTCAGCTGGTGGTTCTCTTCACTCCTTCCTTCTGCCTTCGTCCTCTGGTTCCGTCTACGCTTCACCCGGCCCATTCATACCTCAGGCCCATTCATACCTCAGGCCCATTCATACCTCAGGCCCATTCATACCCCGGGCCCATTCACACCCAGGCTCTGTTCCCATCGCCCCACCTGACCAGGCACAAGGCACACCAGGCCATTTGCCCATTTGTTCACCTGGCCCCACCCATCCAGGTCTGATTGTCCATCCAGGGCTGATTGTCATCCAGGGCTGATTGTACGTCCTGATCTTGGGATTGTCTGACTGTGTCTCGATGTCCGACTCTGAGGCGTTGCGCCTCTTCGCCAGGCAGCCCGTCTCGGCCGAGATGGTCGAGTTCCTCGCCGCCACCACCCGCTCCGTCATCCAGGTGAAGAAGGAGCCCAAGGGCTACCGCCAGATGGGCACCGTGCTCGTGGCGCCCGCGCCGCACGCGCCGCTCGACGTGTTCATCCGCCGCTTGATCGACTACTCCAACGTGCAGACGCCCACGTTGATGGCGTCGCTCGTGTACCTCAACCGCTTGCGCAACCTGTTGCCGGGCAACGCCGTGGGCATGGAGACCACGCGCCACCGCATCTTCCTCGCCGCGCTCATCTTGAGCGCCAAGTCGCTCAACGACTCCAGCCCGTTGAACAAGCACTGGACCAAGTACACCGACGGCCTCTTGTCCAACGCCGACATCAACCAGGCCGAGCGCGAGCTCATTGACTTGTTGAAGTGGAACCTCACCGTGTCGCACGACGAGTTGGTGGTTGTGTTGCAGCCGTTCCTCGCCCGCATCAAGGCCACGCTCGCGGCCCGCTCCCAGAAGGACGCCCGCACGCGCTCGGACTACTACCGCTTGTCCAGCGTCAACAGCAACAACTCGCTCGCGTCGTCCAAGTCGTCCATCTTCTCCAACCTGTCGTACTCGTTGCGCAGCGCCATCTCCTCCACAAGCATAGCGGAACGCGTGCCGTTGGCCGAGAAGCCGCCCGCGGCGCTCAACATGAACCCGGACTCGCTAAAACACGCGGCCCACCTAGCGCCCCCGCCGCGTGTGCGCTAGAGACTTTGCATTTTCACTTCTTTCAATTCTGCATTAATCGATACCATCTATGCATCGTGTAGCCACGTAGACACTTGAACGAACGGCATTGGCCTCGTTGATCATCTACTGTGAACGTCACTTGCGGTCTCGAGAGTACAAGTTCGTGCTTCATGGCCTCGGAGAATGGGAGTAGCGAGCATATTGGATTGGCCTTTCATCTGTTGATTTCTACATTAAGGACATGCCACATATCAACATTCACGTTCAGACGGAAGAAACATATATCCGTGTCTAATGTCGAGCTACTGAACGTATGAGGTGAGGCTCCCTAGAATACGGCTGTAGCAGGTTTGAGAATGCTAGCTACCTGTGGCATGGCAATCATGACTTTACCAAAGAGATTGAACGTCCTCTTCATTGAGTGCTGCTACATATCACGATGAAGACCGGGTCAGTCGCAGTTGTCAGCAGAGTGTAGGCCCGATTGCAGTCCGTTTGGTACAACACTTCACAAGGTTCAGCCCGGAGCGATTCTTCCAAACTCGTGCCACTATCATGTCTAGACGTCCAGACGGGCTACGTCTAGACGGCTACGTCCAAGCAGTCTGTCGACTTCATCATTATATATACACTGACCATTAGCGAACACCAGTGGACCATCAGTGCTGGTGAGGGTCCTCCTTCTCCGGCTCCGGAGCAACCGTAATCATGGTGTCAATGCGCAAGATGGAGATACACGCCTCCAACGCGGACTTCAACGACTTGATCTTCGACACCGTGGGCTCCATGACGCCGTGATTGAGCTCGTTGACGATCTTGCCGTTGATCAAGTCCAAGCCGTAGTTGCGGTAGTTGCGCTTCTTGTCGTCGCGGCCGGCCATCTGGGCCGCCGCGTGGTACGTGCGCAATTTGGCAATCAAGTCCGACAGGTCCTTGGCCGCGTTGACGGCCAACGTCTTGGGGATGACGAGCAACGCGTTCGCAAACTCCGCAATCGCCAACTGCTCGCGCAGGCCCACGGTGGTGGCGAAGCTCTCCAAGTAGATATTAAGCGCCGTCTCCACCGCACCGCCGCCGGGCACAATGTTGCCGCTCTCCAACGTGCGCTTCACCACCGACAACGAGTCGTGGAGCGAGCGCTGCATCTCGTCCAACAGGTACTCGTTGGGGCCGCGCAAGATGATGGACGCGGCCAGGTGCTGGCGGGGGCCCTTGACGAGGATGCACTCGTCGTCGCTGATGCGCGTCTGCACCACCTCGTCGGCGTAGCCGAGGTACGCCGTCTCGAACGTCTCCTCGCCCTCCAAGTTGGCCAACGTGGACACCAACGTGGCGCCCGTGGCGCGCGCGATGCGGCGAAGGTCGTCCTTCTTGCACCGGCGCACCGCCATGGCGCCCACCTCCACAAACTCCTTGAGGCAGAGGTCGTCGATGCCCTTGGTGGTCAACACCACGTTCGCGCCCGCGTTGATGATCTTGCGGATGCGCTCGAGCACGATGCCGTACTCGCGGCGGCGGATCTCCTCCAACTGGTCCGGGTCGCTGATGTTGATCTGCACGCCCATGGCCATGCGGGCCTTCTGGAGGTTGATGTCGAGGCACGCGATGCGGGCCCCGCGGACGCTCTTCGTCATCGCCTGCGACGCCACCGTGCAGTTGAGCGCGTACCCGTCCACCAACTGCGACTCGGTGGCCAGCTTGCCGTGCGCCTTCAAGATGTTCACCGCCTTGACCGGGTACCGCGTCTCGCCCTTGGGCGACGTCGTGCGCACCGCCAACATGGCGTCCGCCACCATGGCGCCGAAAAACGCGCTGTCGGGGCCGATGATCTTGGACAGCATCGACGTGCGGGCCACGTTCACGAGCGTTTCTCTGCCGAGCGCCTCCACGCTCTGCGAAAGCACCTCGTTTATGTAGCGCACCGCCTCACGCAACGCGAGACGGTACCCCGTGATGATGGTGGTTGGGTGCACCTGGTTGCGCACCAAGTCGTTGGCTCTGCGGAGCAACTCGGCGGCGATGATCACCACGGACGTGGTGCCGTCGCCAACCTCGCGGTCCTGCTGCTGCGCAAGCTCCACGAGGATCTTGCCCGCGGGGTGCTGCACGTCGAGGAGCAGGAGAATCGTGGCGCCGTCGTTGGTGACGGTCACGTCGCCAATGTCGTCCACAAGCATCTTGTCGAGTCCGACGGGGCCGAGCGAGCTCTTGACCACGTTGGCCACCGAGAGCGCGGCCATCACGTTCTGCAGGCGTACGTCGTTGCCGGAGACCTTCTCGCCGCCGAGGAAGAGTGTGTCTGAGCGGGCTGCCGAGTACATTAGTAGTTGGTGATAATTTTTGGGCGTCCATGCAGGGTAGTAGGCCGTTGAGACCTAGAGTCAAAACGTGCACCACGTACACGATATGGGGAGAGGAGGGTCGATCGTACGTGACGATACGTGAGCAAGGGCAAGATTCTGCGGAGTAGGTGGAGCTGGAGATACGCATTGTGTTGGTGGCTTTCGCAGCAAAGGGCCTGATCCAAGGCGAAGATCCAATTGCGCAGTAGAGAGTCTAGTCTACTTGTCTTAGAGAACTACTGGGGGAAATACTGTGAATCGGAGGGTTTTGGTGTGTCGTTTGCTCGCTATGCTATCGATGACATCCTACAATGACAAACGAGAGAAACGCAGAGAAGCGTAGAGAAAGATCATAATTCGAAAGGAGAATCGACTCGGAAACGAGAACCAAAGACTCGGTGATCTCACCATCTTATCTGGTTGGAAATGTTCGTCAGATGTGCTAGAGCAAATGGATCGTGGTGGCCTACTGCCTCATCATTTGGGCAACGTTCTATGCCATCACATCTTTCCTCGCTAACCAATCTAATCCTCTTTGTATAACGTAGCTTATCTTGTGGTTCTGCTCCTGGGCCCCTGCTCCTTGGCCTCTGCTAAGGTCTATGCCCTGAGCCACTGCTCCGAGCTACTGCCCTGGCCACTGACTCTGCCCACTCTTCTGAACTTATAGTCACTTAAGGATCTTCCGACTCCCAATTCAATGCTAGCTCCTTCAGCACTAATTCTATCATTATCTCACTTTAGACATCATTCTCTCATACTCTCCTCGGTGGTGTCCTGTCTCTTCGCTCTGTACTGTCTCCACATTTCGCACCCAGATGAGAGTCGTCGTCACCGGCATTGGTCTCGTGACCCCCCTCGGCGTCGGCCTAAGGGCCTCGTGGGCCAGCCTCATGGCAAACAGGTCGGGCCTAGTTGCAACTTCCTCGTTGGACGGCCCCGGCTGGGACAAGATTCCGTCCAAAGTGGTGGGAAGAGTCCCCCAGGGCCCGTTGCTGGAAGGCAAGTGGGACGTGCTTGACCATCTCGACGCAGCAGAGGCCCGGCGCCTCGCCCTATTCTCCCAGTACGCACTTGCTGCGACCCAGGAGGCCCTAGTGGACGCCCAGCTCGACTTGGGCCACCTCGACTCCACCAAGATTGGAGTGGCCGTGGGCCTGGGCATCGGCCTGTTCCCGGACATGTACGACAACGCGGTGGGTTTTGACAATGGAGGATACAAGAAGGTGCAGCCGCTTTTCATCCCGAAGCTCCTCAACAACATGGCCGCAGGCAACATCAGCATCAAGTACGGCTTGAAAGGGCCGCTCCACTCGGTGTCTACTGCGTGTGCCACGGGGCTCAACGCCATAGGCGACGCGTGCAACTTCATCAAGAACGACTACGCGGACGTGATGGTGTGCGGCGGCACAGAGGCGTCGTTGCATCCGCTTGCGCTCGCAGGCTTTGCTCGTGCTCGCTCGGTGGCCACGGGCTTCGAGAACGAGCCGGAGGCCGCGTCCAGGCCCTTCGACGGCGACAGGAGCGGCTTTGTTTTGAGCGAAGGCTGCGGGATTTTGGTGTTGGAACGGCTTGACCACGCCCTAGCCCGAGGTGCGCAGATCTACGGCGAGGTGTCTGGCTACGGCTTGTGCGGCGACGCCCACCACATCACCGCGCCGCACGAGAACGGCGAGGCGGCGTTCCGTGCGATGGAGACGGCGCTCAAGCGGGCGAAGGTGTCGCCGGACGACGTGGACTACGTCAATGCGCATGCCACGTCCACCGTGATCGGGGACCGGGCGGAGAACAACGCCATCGCCAAGTTGTTTGCAGGCAACAAGAAATTGGCCGTCTCGTCCACAAAAGGCGCTGTGGGGCATTTGTTGGGTGCTGCTGGTGCGGTGGAGGCTGCGTTCACGTTGAAGGCGCTCCAGACAGACTCGGTGCCGGCCACCCTCAACTTGCACAATGCCGGCGGACACAAGGAGGACGACAAGGAGCAGTTCGGCAAGTTCGACTACGTGCCAAACGAGAGCAAGGCGAAGGTGGTGGACCATGCGTTGTGCAACTCGTTTGGCTTCGGCGGCGTCAATACCTCGGTGCTCTTTTCCAAGGTGTAGCTACAAAATACATACCATCAACCAGGTGTGACTTAAGCAGACGCTAGCATCCGTACAACTTTGATAACCACTGTTCAAGGTAACCTGGCGCTCTTTCCAAGGCGCAGCTACAAAATACGACATCATGTCGATCAGGCATTACTATTAGCGGTGCGCTAGCATCCATACAATTTGTTAAATGTTAAACCATGTGTTACTATAAGCCGGACACTAGCATCCGTTAACAACTTTGTTTTTGGGAAACTCAAACCCGGCCATCTTCCACGACGTGTGGTTCATGTTCTGATAGGCCGCCTCATGTGCGTTGATATAGTCCGTCGTAGGGTAGTCCACGGGGTCGCACGTCATGTCAATCTGGTCCGACGGCTGGTAAACTCTCACATAATCGACTCTCATGGTCATCGGGAACCTGAGCGCCGGCCAGTCGATGTACGCCCAACTGTTAGACACGCCGAGGTTCATCACGATGCTCATGGGCTCCTTTGATATCCTTCGGAACCCCACATTGCCATTGGGACCTAGAGCATACGACTGAACGGTGAACGTGGGGTTCTGTCCCACGTACCAGGTGATGTACCCGTCGTCATTGTCGTTCAAGTACTCGAAGCCATACTCCTGGAATAGCCCGGCGTTGGCTCCGCTTTCGTACCAAGTCACGTTCAAAGTGGAGACGCCCGAGACGGCCTGCTGCACCGGGCCGCCGGCGTAAGTGTTCATAGTAGTTACTTCGTTGTCGTAAATCTCCACGAAATTGTAATCGGGCATGTACCAAATGTCCATAGGTGCAACCTGGTACGACTGGGACACCACACCAACCTTTATCTTCGTATCGGTAGCACCCTCCACAATGTCAATTTCTGGCGAGCCACGTCCCGTTCCTCTGTTGGGGTGGTCTTCGCCTGGACATGTGCAAACGTTGAGTTTCTGGCCCGGCAAGTACGAGATGCCATCGGGCGAGGACTGATTCGCCGTGATTCCGGCATCGCAACTATCATACGTGTATGGCCACACACCCTCTGACGTGGCCAAGTAGCCAGGGCGAGCCAAATTTCCCATGGTCCAGAGTCCAGGCCACAAGCCAGAAATGTTGCCGTAGCCAGGCAAGTTTGCTGACGTCACGATCATGCCTTGCGTGAAGCAGAGCTTGTTCCACGACTGGACCATAGCTGAGCGATAGAAGAGATTGTGGTTCTTGTATGCATCCAATGTGATCAACAAAGTGCCATTGACCGTTGTGGCCGCATCTGGATCATACCACTCCAAGTCCTTGGTAGCGTAATAGTTAAGGTCCACCGCCTCAAAGAACTGGTCGTCGCCCTTGTAGAATGTGCGGCCCTCCGCATTGAACTCGTCGGAAAATGTCAACACCCAATCTTCGCCCGTTCTCGTCGTTTTCGTGTGCTCTGAGCTGGGTGTGTCTGGGTCTATGAGGCTGGTGCGGATAGACGAAGCGATTGGGTACTTGTACTGGGTCAACACCTCGTACGTCTCTGGATCGTAGTGAGTGACGATGCCAGAGTAGGAAAACACAGGTAGGATGATGAAGACACAGATGGCCGCGACAAGAAGTAGGAGGATTCCAAGCAACCCGCACATGGAGCGCCTGTCCATGTGCTTAAGGTCGTACATGAAGCGATTCTTGTCGTATTCGGCATCCGCAATGGGATCAGGGTTATGGAGGTAGTCATCGTTTTCCTTCTCGTCGATGTGCAATGGGAACTGCGACGCAGGGAACCCTCCGAACGGAGACACGTCCATGTTCGTTGCGAATGGGTCGGTAACGTTTCCTGAGCTGGATGTCAGAGTGTCTTTCCGAGCGTTGTTGTTGTGGAGCTGAGATGAGAGCGACGTGGACGAAACATCTCTTGAGTTCAACATCAGGGGATATCTGTCGAACTCGGGCGGCGCCGCCAAGTTAGGCAGCTGTGACGCCTTCTTCTGTCTGGGCAAGCTTGTTGAGGTACCCTGGCCCACGCGGACGTTGGAGTAGTACTTGTCGTAAGGGACCCCGTAGGCCTCTTTGGAGTAGTCGGGGTCTCGTTCGAGAAGCTTTTCGGAGGCGTCCTCTTCGTACCCGCTGTAGTCATCGTACAGGCCCTCTTCGAAAGGGTCCTGCTGTGAGTCCGACTCGAAGTCGTACGCTGGTCTGTTCAGCGTCAAGTTACGTTGCGCCATGGGGAATGTGGATCGTCTTGCAAGTAGAGGGGATGGAGAGCTGTCTTATTTCTGTTATAAATGGGGGAGTTCACGTTCGCGTGGTAGTCGGTCGCGTTGTGTTGCGGTGGCTTGTTTGTATGGCTTGTTTTCCGGAGTATTTTGCTCTATTCAGGCTTAGTCGCGAGGCTTAAGCACGTCAGCCGTAACGGGGGAAAGCGCGGGGTAACGAAGGACACGATCGAACAAGCAGAAACGCCACAAGATACGGGACTCTGAAGGAAAGCGAATCTCGACAATAAAGGCACAAGATGCTACGTCTGGTGTACAGCCACGATGACAAGAAGGGGCCGTACGCAGAAGACACCCTATATGCACACGCCGTGCAGAATCCGCCCTAGCGCGCAGTTTTCAGCGGTGGTCACGGGGTAAGTTGGCCGCAATCAGCCCAAGGCAAGATCTGCGCAGCAGGGCAGGCCACCGGCGTTGCCGGCCGAGCCCGTTGTAGTCTATTCATTCTTCGGGCCACGGCGAGAGGCGCGGACGGAGCATAACATTCACCAAGAAAACCGGTATGCAGGTTGCTTGGCACGAGCCCAGGTGCCCAGGTGCCCGGTGCCCAGAAGACCGTCTTGGGAGATTCATAAGGGCACCAAGCTCCGCCTCGGTGGAGACGTGAAACGGGCATTTGTCACCCCTCGCAACATCGACGAGCGGCGCGAAGCGAAATGAAATGCAAAATCGGACTGTTCCGGTCTATGAGGATCAACAGCCGTCCACAAGCAGGTTCTTTGGACGGGTGTAGCCTGCGTCACTCCAGGAGGTCAAGTTCGAGTTCAGGTATGCGTTGAGGTGCGACTCGATGTAGTCGTACGTGGGGAAATCGTCCGGGTCGCATGTCATGTTGATCTGGTCCTCGGGCTGGTAGACGCGGACATAGTCGATGCGCAAGATGTTGGGGAAGTTGATGGACGCCCAGTCGATGTACGCCCAGTTGTTGGAAATACCCAAGTTCAACACGATGGCCATAGGCTCCTTGGAGATGCGGCGGAAGCCAATGTTACCGTTGGGGCCCAACGCGTACGCCTCCATGGTGAGGGTGGGGTTCTCGCCCACGTACCAGGTCAAGTATCCCGAGTCGTCGTCATTCAAGTACTCGAAGCCGAAGTTCTGGAAGTTGTGTTCGACGTCGCCGAGCTCGTACCACGTCGTGTTCAACGTGGTGGTACCCGACACCGCCTGCTGGACAGGGCCGCCCGCATACGTGTTCATGGTGGTGAACTCGTCGTTGTGGATCTTGACGAAGTTATAGTCGGGCATGTACCAGATGTCGAAAGGCGCCACCTGAAGCGACTGCGAGGCCACGCCGACCTTGACGGTGGTGTCGACCTCACCTTCGATGATATCGATTTCGGGCGCACCACGAGCAGTGCCGACGTTGGGGTGGTCCTCACCGCTGCAGACACAGACATTGAGACGCTGGCCGGGGAGGTACGAGATGCCGTCGGGCGACGACTGGTTGGCGGTGATGCCCGCGTCGCAGCTGTCGTACGAGTAGGGCCACACGCCCTCCGAGGTGGCCAAGTACCCGGGGCGGGCCAAGTTGCCCATGGTCCAGAGGCCCGGCCACAAGCCCGACACATTGCCGTAGTTGGGCAACTGGGCCAGCACCTGGATCATGCCCTGGGTGAAGCAGAGCCTGTTCCACGACTGCACCATGCCCGAGCGGTAGTACAAGTTGTGGTTCTTGTACGCGTCCATGCGGATGACCAACGTGCCGTTGGCGGTGGTGACGGCGTCCGGGTCGTACCACTCCAAGTCCTTGGTGGCGTCGTAGTAGAGGTCCACCGCCTGGAAGAACTGGTCGTCGCCGTCGTAGAACGTGCGGCCCTCGGCGTTGAACTCGTCGGAGAACGTCAACACCCAGGTGTCGCCGGTGGACACGGTCTTGGACTGCGCGTCGTCCGGCGTGTCCAGGTCGATGAGCGACGTGCGGATGGCCGCCGAGAGCGGGTACTTGTACTGGGTCAACACCTCGTACGACTCGGGGGTGTAGTGCAGGGTGATGCCCAGGTAGGTCAACACCGGGAGCACCACGAAGATGATCGCGGCGATGACGAAGAAGATGACAAAGCCCACGAGCCCCATGAACGAGCGGCGGTCCATGGTCTTGAGGTCGTACACGAAGCGGTTCTTGTCGTACTCGGCGTCCGCGATGGGGTCCGGGTTGTGGAGGTAGTCGTCGGGCTCCTTCTCGTCAATGTGGAGCGGGAACGACAGCGCGGGGTAGCCGCCGAACGGCGAGAAGTCCACGTTCAGCACGAACGGGTTGGACAGCTTGGCCAGCAGGTCGTCGCCCGAGCGCTGGTAGTCCTGGAAGTGCGACGCGAGCGACGTGGACAGCACCACGCGCAGGCCCATCATCAGCGGGTAGCGGTCGAACTCCAGCGGCGCCTGCAACGCCTCCAGGAGGGGGGTGGAGCTGTGGCCGTCGCCCAGCAGGTGGTCGTGCGACGACCGCTCCAGCAACAAGTTGGTGGAGGTGCCGTTGTAGAAGCCCGAGTACGGCTCGCCGTACTGCGGCTGGTCCGGCAACGACGCCGCGGAGTCGGAGCGGTCCAAGTCGGACGCAAACGGGTTGTCTTCACCCGGCGTGGGTGTGCCGTTGTAGGTCAAGTCTCGGTGGGACATGGGAAACGGGAAGGAGCGGAAGTTGCGCGGCGGCAGTGGTCGGAGTGTGTGTGTGTGTGAGATAAGAGTAGCAAGCGATGGGGCAAGCGATGGGCAAGCGATGGGCGAGCGGAGTAAAAGCGGTGTGAGGCTGAAGGCTCGGAAGAATGAGCTGAAGCTGGTGAAAAAGCAAGATCAAAGACTGCCAAAAAACGCGCGTGTGTGCAGGTCCGCCAGGGCTTGTTTCCATTTCAAATGCCGCACCAGATGCATGCAGATCTCGGCCTCTAGCGTTTTTGTCCGGCTACTCTTGTGATGTGTTCTGCTGCTGGCATTTGTCTGGGCATCTATGTGGAGTTGAGAGCTTGGGAAGGCCATCGCGTGTGCATGTAGGTTCACCCGTGCTTGCATGTAGAAGTCTGGTTTCGAGCGTGCGCGGTGTCCCAGCCTTGTTCCTCAGTCCATCACCAATACACGCCTTATCTGCCGCGTGTCTTGGCATACCCTCCTGTCCAGATCCTGTCCAGATCGGAACGGAGCGCGATGATTCGCTGCCGGAACAACTTTCGTGTAATTCCGCCTCGACACAACATGCCCCGTATTGCGGCACGTAGTGACTGCGGCCGTGTTTGTGTACACGAGTTAAAATAGAACTGTCGCGTTCGCTTGCGCATTCCGTCAGCATGTGCCGAAGTTTAACTGCCACACCCGTCCCGTCACACTGTCAACACTGTCAATGTCAACACTGTCAACGCGCTGTCACGTCACTCACGTCACTCGTCAACTCACGCTTCTATCATATCTCTACGCTTATACTCTCGTGTCGATCGACTGTGGTGCGATAGACATTCGCTCTGCAGTACGAGTTCCACTCTAATACTTCTCTCCCTGTACCTACTTCCGTACCTTCTCTCCCTGTACCCTGCTCCCCTCCTTCACTCCCCCTCCTTCTATATTCCCGTCTCTATTCCCTGTCTCCCCCTTCTCTGCCCTTCTCAAGTCCCTTCTCTCTCTTCCCTGAACCTCTGGTTCTCGCGCACCTCCGTAAACCCTATAATTCATCGAAACACGTGCTTCTGCTCTATCGTGTACATACTGCTTCTTGCCCATTCCGTTCGTGGCTGCGACGATCCTTGATGCCGTACTATACGTCTCCATTTAGGCCACGGCTACGTTCGGGTGATGGATGAGTCTCGTCTCTGACGTGCCTTTGATGGGTAAGTGCTCGTTTGTTCTGATCACACAGACGGACTTCGATCGCAATTCTCAACGCCAATTCCACTCTATTGTAGAATACATTCTGACAAGATTGCAAGACATTGCGCAAAGACTGACATGTATCTAAATCTGGTTGGGTTTATACAATCGAAGCAGACGACTACGATGTTTCGAGATGTACGGTGTAGGTTTACGCTTGGCACAGTCGGGCGCAAATAGAAAGCTCAACCTGGTACTCACATCTCAGTACGTCACTTCTGCGTTACCCACCTCATCATCTCTGCATGGTCTCATCTCGTTATCGTACGTTTGGCACACGTCTCATATGGCACACTTCTCTTGACTCTCATACGAGTGCTCACAATATTACTACCCCGGCTGCCTCATCACCTCGCCCCTCTACATTGCCTGCTCGTCCTCTGAGCTGCTCTATTAGCTCTATCTTGGCACATGCCCTGAAGGCACCCTCACCATGCCACCAAGCAAGCACCTCACATCTCGACCGAGCCAATGTACAAATACGAAAAGATGTCGCTTCCTAGTAGGATTGTATAGTTGTTGCACGACATGGACAAAACTATCGAAGTTCTGTGATAACAGGACAATCCACCATATAAGTATTAGGTGCAAGATCTCGGTACTGTTCGAGTGTGCAGCGATTAATGACACAAGTCACGCACCTAACATTTCCAGTATGCTCGAGCCATTTAAGGATAATACGAGTGCTTGAGGACACTGCGAGCATTTCAGGAACCGAGAGTCTCTTAATTAAAATTCGTCGGCATTCTGGGAGATTGGCAATCAGTCCGAATACGTCCCGGGCCTTATCGCCTGCATGCAGCGATATCGCTCCAACTCAACTACTACACCATGTCCCGATTCGGCTACCCTGGCCAAGGCGACGACCGTTCTGTCGCCAGCGACACGTTCCTATCACGTGTCTTTGGTCTCCACTCCATCTATAACCAGCTCCAGGACAGCTACCAGTTCTACGATCCGGACAACGACAATGACGACAGCGTGCACAGTACGGCTACGTCGCAAGTCGAAACACCGGCCGCTCCCAAGTCCCAGAACCTTCTAGACTCGGAGTCGGACCTGGATCTATCGTCGGACTCTGAAGGTGCGCCGTCACCGTTGCTTGGGCCGCAAGAGTCCCAGCCTCTTCAAGAGAGTCTGTCCTTTGCACGCCACTCCGAGCCCCATGTGAATTGGAACACCGACGTACTTCGCCGCGGACACGCAGAGTCGCCGGAAGCGGTCCAACCGGCCGTTGACGAGGGCAGCTCGCCCAAGCGCAAAATCAATTTTGCTCTCCCGAAGAAGTTGTTCAAAAAGCACGACGAGGAAGCTGGCCTTCCGCTCTTTAACGACTCCATCTCATTCAGAAGGGCTCCGGATGCTCCCCAGCCGCCTCAGCCCCAATACCGCCGCCTGAACCCGAAAAACCGCATCGTGATTCCCCCCAAAGAGCGTGCGCTCTACCTCTGGGCCAACATTGTCAACATGGACGAGTTCCTAATTGACGTGTACTACTACTACCGTGGAAAGGGCTTCACGAGCATCATCGTGAGCAGGGTGGTGGACATTCTCATTTTGATCTTCGTCCTCGGCTTCAGCACGTTTCTCAAGTGGGGCATCGACTACGACTTCTTTTTTAACCACTGGTCGTCCAACTCAGAGGTCAACTTGACCTTAAAGGATTTGATCATCCCTGGGTACCTTGTGCATCGGGTGCCCTTCTCCGTCAAATTCCTCCTCTTGGGTTTCGCAGGCTACATTGCATTGCGGCTTGCTCAGCTCTACTTCGACTACAAGTACAAGCTAGCTGAGTTGCAAAACTTCTACAAACAGTTGTTGGGCATATCGAATGACCTTGAACTCATGACGATATCGTGGTCTTCGATTGTCGAGCGTTTGATGCATCTCGAGGACTATAATTCCCTAACCTCAAAAAAATCATCCGTGCCGCCACATTATGTTGACGATTTGAACTCAAAAATCCGCTTCAATGCTCATGATATTGCAAACAGAATAATGCGCAAGGAAAATTACATGATTGCGTTGATTAATAAGGACGTGCTCGACCTCTCCATTCCCGTCCCTGCGATTTTGAACAGTGTCTTCTCCGGGAGATCTGTACTCACCCGCACACTCGAGTGGAATTTGAAACTATGCGTTAACAATTTTGTTTTCAACGATAATGGCCAGATCAACAAAAATATTCTAAAAGAGTCTTCGAGAAATCAGCTCTCGCAGGAATTAAGCTCTCGGTTTAAAATGGCCGCCATCATCAACTTGATCCTTTGTCCGTTCATCGTGATTTACTTTGTTTTGTTGTACTTCTTTCGTTACTTCAACGAGTACAAGACCAACCCTTCCTCATTGCTAGGACTTAGGCAGTACTCGCCTTGGGCGGAATGGAAGCTCAGAGAGTTCAACGAGTTGCCTCATTTTTTTATCAAACGTCTACATCTTTCCATTGGCCCAGCAAACACGTACATCAATCAGTTCCCTGGAGGAGTCTTTGCTATAAATTTTATGTCGTTGGTGAATTTTGTTTCTGGCGCTATTATGGCGGTTCTTGTGATCATGGGCCTTCTCTTCGAGGACGAAGAGCACAGCTTCTGGTCTTTCGAGCTTAGTGAAGGTCGCAGCACCTTGTTCTACATCAGTATCTTTGGTACTTTGTGGGCGGTGACTTCAACCTCACTCAACACGTCCACTGTCACCAATTCGGCAGAGAATCTCAACACCCAAGGTGCATCATTCTTCTACGACCCTGAGGCTAGCTTGAGATACGTCTCTCAGTTCACGCATTATTTGCCTAGCTCCTGGAACGGCAAGCTCCATACTGTTGAGGTGAAGAATGAGTTTTGTGAGCTTTACAGCTTGAAGATTTTGATTATCTTGAATGAGATCTTGAGTTTGATTCTCACTCCGTTTGTTCTATGGTTCAAGGTATCCAGCAGCTCCAGCGCCATCATCGATTTCTTTCGAGAGTACTCGATCCATGTTGATGGGCTAGGCTATGTCTGCTACTTTGCTATGTTCAATTTTGAAGAGAAAGACAAGAACATGATGTACGAGTTGAACAAAAAGCGCACTAGGAGAAGAGCAAGCACGACTGTCAAAAACGATGTGAAAGCGAAAGCGAAATCAAAGCAGACCGATTCTGAAAACTCGAGCGATGATGACAGTGATCCCGACTTGAACGACTACTACCAAGACGACAAAATGATCAAGTCATACATGTACTTCCTCGAAAGTTACGGCAGCAAGCCAGCAGCTGGTACTAAAGCCAAAACACCCATGTCCAATGGCGTGAATCGGAGCAAAGGTGTTACCCAGGAAGGTCCTTCCTCCAGTATAATGATGTCGAAGCCGATGCAAGATGGCTCGACTGTTTCTGAGAGGAACGGATATCGAAGAACGCCTTTGCAGAGCATCTACGAGTCATCCTATAACTTCCTCGAGAACATCGGCGAAAGTAGCGAGCCGAATGAAAACGGAAGGAAGGGAGTATTAGGTATGATCAATCAGTTCTCGAAGCAAGAAACAGGAAGATAACCTCTGCACTATTTAATAGCACAGGATTTGCTAGTTCACCAAATGCAGCTAATGGCTCAAAGGGCCACGTATCAAAGCGTAGTCCTTATAGGAACATTTTCGGAGTTCACCTACGAAAGTGCTCCCAGTAATGTGTAGGATGTGCGCACAATTTTTGGTGTAGGCATCTCATCGCAAGATTCAGCAGCAGGTCAACGAACATAAAAAGCCGGCATGGCAGGGTCTCAACTAAAACAGCTCAAGGAGGCTCTCAAAGCTAAAGGTCTTGTTGGTCAGACCAACATTAAGAGGAAAAATAAGAAGGCTGCTCCTTCAGACACCAGAAGAGATCACGATGACAAGAAGAAAGAATTGGCCAAGATCAGAGATGACTTCAACCAGTTTGACACACGCATCAACAGAGCTAAGCACGACTATACTGTGATTCAAGGCGGAAAGTTCGTCAAAGCAGGCTCAAAACAGCACAACGATGCCAGCAGAACCCATTCCAATGTTGAGCGAGCCATGAAATTGGACTACGACGCCAACAGCAAGGTGAAGAATAGAGTCGGAGGACTTGTGGACCGCAGATTCGGTGAAAAGAACAGAAACATGACCGATGAGGAAAAGATGTTGGAAAGATTCACGAGAGAAAGACAAGGTTCAAAGAAGAACGTGTTCTCTCTAGGAAGCGATGAAGAGTACGATGACGATGAAGATGGAGGATTCCTGCTTACGCATTCCGGCAAGAAACTTGACTTCCAGGATAGCGATTTGGGTGTCGCCGAGACCAGATACCAGGATGAAGATAGCGTGGAGCCGCCTCGCAAAAAGTCTAAGAAAGACGTGATGGCAGAAATCATAGCGAAGTCCAAATTTCACAAGAAGCAACGCCAGATGGAGTTCCAGCGCACGCAGGAAGATATCATGGACTTGGACGAAGACTTTGCTGACGTGATGGGGGAGATTCGCTCAACGAAGGCGACCAACACGATTGTTCCAAAGTCAGACAAAGACAGAGAGTACGATGAGAGAGTCAGAGAGTTGACCTACGACCGCAGAGCTGCACCAGCAGAGAGAACGAAAACTCAGGAGGAGCTTGCTCTGGAACACAACGACAAGATGCGCAAATTGGAGGAGGACAGATTGAAACGTATGAATGGCTTGCTGACAGAAGAGCCTGGGGCAGATGAGCTTGATGATGATTTTTGGGCGGGAAGCGAAGAAGAAGGCGAGAGTGAAGAGGCGGATAACGATGACGACTCTGGTGAGGATGGTGAGGGTGTGCCTACTGAGGAGCGTGGCCGTCCAAAACGAACGCTTGCACCTGTCGTCCACATGCCTAGCACCCATGAGCAATTCTCTGAAGCTGTCGAGAGCCTCAGCGCAGAGAAGGTTATGGATCACATCAGCCAAATCTCGAAGCTTTACCATCCTCGACTTGCGCAAGGCAACAAGGAGAAGATGGATACCTTCGTTGCAATTCTATTCGAGCATATCCTCTACGAGGCCAATAAGACTGAGACCGATGCGAAGTTGATAGATTTGCTCACAAAGAAGTTGCGCTCTATGGCCGAGCAGTACAATGAGGCGTTGGTGCAGACAATCAGGGCACAGATGGGACCTGTGGAGCAGAGGATCTTGAGTTTGAGCATCGAGAAGAAGGACTTGGTGTTTTTCGTCTTGCTTGGATTTTGCTTTTCCGCCTCCGACCATTACCACTTGGTGATCACACCCGCCTTGATCTTGATGAATCAGTTCTTGAATGCTTGTATCGGCAATGCGCCCACGCTTTCAGTCCAGCAGGTTGGACAAGGCTTAATGATCTGCGACACACTCTTGACCTACCAGTTTTTCGCCAAAAGATACGACCCCGAGGTGGTTCGCTTCGTGGAGAAGGCATTGCAGTTATTGCTTCCGGAGCCTGAGAAGATGTCCTCCGTTCTTTGCGGTCGTGCGCCCAGGCAGAGACTAAATCTTGCTGTTCTGGCCACAGTGAAGAGTGACTTGGGCAGCCTTGCCGTTCAGAGGCTTTTTGAGAGCGAGACGAGCGAGGACTTCAAATTCCATTTAATCTACAAGGCCCTTTCCATAATGGACAGATGTGTGGGTTTGTGGAGAGAGAAGAGTGCACTCATCGAAGTGTTGGAGTCTTTTGAGGCCATCTTAAAGCACGCTGCCCGGTACTTCCTTATGCAACTCCCTCAATTGAAAGACATGCTCGAAAGATTTTCCAAGCTCAGTGGGAACTCCACCAAGTCCAGAAAGCCTTTGACGTTACAGGAGCACAGACAGTTGGCTATCAAGACGTTTGCGCCAAAGTTCGAGGAGAACTTCAACCCCGACAAGAAGTCGTACGACGTGAACAGAGAGAGACAAGAGTTGAGCAAGATGAAGGCGCAGATCAAGAAGGAGAAGAAGCTGGCGTTGAAGGACATTCGGAAGCAGACCAAGTTCGTCGCGAGACAACAGATTCTGGAGAAGAAGCAGATGTACGAGGACTACCATCGCAAGATGGCCAACATTGTCAACTCCATCTCGACGGTGGAGGGAGCAGAGAAGAACCGGTACGAGAGAGACAGAAAGAGGAAGCAAAACCAACGGTAGACCAGTTCTATCTTTCATATCGCATAGACATACACATACAATCGAACATATAATCGAGCGCTTACAATCGAGCACAATCGAAGCATACAATCGAGTGGCTTAGAACATACGAGTAGCACATATCAATTAGTCAGGTACACCATAGTAGTGAAGCAGGCAATAACAGCAACAAGCGGGCGTAGCAAGTCAAACCAACAGCTGACTCAAGGTAGTAAGAAAGCACACCGGCATAAACTAGCATCGCGCATCGACAACTGGCCCAATTACAAGACAGCACCAACGGGAACTACCTTCATGGAAACGAATAACAATTTTCAGCACAAACGAAGTAAATATATAGATATAATACAAAGGTAGCGCCTGATGTCAATACTGGGCTTAGACTTGGGAAACCGAAGGGACACCAACTCTAGGAGCAGAGCGCGAAGGCCCGCCAAACAAGCCACCCTTGAACACGGCGAAAATGGAGAACACTCCCGAGGCCAAGAAGATGAAGAAGGAAAAGAAGAGGAAGGCCGTGGACGCCTGGGCCTTTCTGCATCTGCCGGCCTTGCCCTGAGCAATCTTGTTGCTGTCCAAGTACGACAGGTTGGAGCACGAGTGCACGTGAATGGCTGCGGCAATGGCGGTGGCCGCAGCAAAGGTGAAGACAATGTTCAAGAAGTCGAACGTGGCCAAAATCACGGGCCAGGCAAACGCCGCAAAGAGGTAGGCCAAGACGCCGTAGAAGGTGGACGTCAACAAAGCAAACGCCGCAGCGAAAACAGCAAAGTTAACCTGCGGGTTCAGCTGGTAAACGGTGGTGGCCGCAAGCGAGCCAGTCAAACCGAGGACAATGACCAAGATAACAAAGTTCACGCCTCTCAAAATGGTGTCTCCGATGGCCAACATTTTAGATTATGGTTAGGGTATAGGTGGTAGCCGAATTAGTGTGGGGAACAGCCGGGTTGGGAATGGACAATTGCAGTGGGAAAACGACAAATGACGTTTGGCGTGAGGTGCAATTAAAAAAAAGCGGAGCGGGCGTAACCTAAGCGATTGCAGGCAATATATAATAAGGTCGAAAAACGGACCACAGCAAGTAACAGGAATGGAAACATTAAGGGTGCGCAATGCACACTGTTCGAATCTCCTGCACGCGGATGTTTTGCTTTTTCCGGAACGGGTCGGTCGCAATTCCGAGGGTGCGGAGGTCACAGCATCGGCTATACATCGACATTTTGCACCCAGCGGGCGGAATCCCATCAAAATGGCCCTTTGCGTCAGATTGCGAGCGGCACAGGTGCGGAATGAAGTGGAATGATGCGGGCCAGGAAAGGATTCGAGTAGCGAACGATAGGTCGTCCTAAGTCTAGCCAACTAGCCGTCTACTGCTGCTCATCTGCTTCTCCACTCTCTGAAGATCCACTAATATTATTCCTAAATAGCCTTTTCAAAATACTTCCGTACTTGCTCGTTGACGGCCACCGCGGCGGGACGCTCGCCGGCGTTGCTCTCGATCAACGGATCTGCTCCCAACAGGACTAACAATGCCCCGGCATCGGCATGGCCCTCGGCCAACGCGTGGTGGAGTGGGGTCCACCCGTCCCTATCTTTGGCGTTTACGTTGGCCTTAGCAGCCGCTAGCAGTCGGATTATGGGTTGACTGCCGATAGCAGCAGCACGGTGCAATGCTGTCTGGCCCTTATTGTCCTTCACGCTCACCGAGCACCTGTAATCGTCTAGAAGATCCTTTACGTAGTCGTAATGGTTCTTGCTGACGGCTAGATGAAGCGGTGTGACTCCTGTACCCGTGGGCAAGTTGATGTCGGGCCGTGGGTCTTTGGCCATGAGCTTTTTCAACACGCTCCGGTTGCCAATCGCCGAAACAATGTGCAAGGGTGTCCACCCTGCATCGTCAACGAGGTCGTCGATATCAACGTTGACATATGGGAGAATAATATCGATGATTTTCTCGTTGTTCAGTGAACACGCACAGTGGAGTGGTGTTCTTGAATCCTGGTCTTTCGAGATTGCCAATTTGGGATTTTCGGAGAGAAGGCCTTGTACTGTGAGCGGCTTGTCATTCTGAGCCGCCTCATGAATGGCATAGTCGCCAGATGTAGCAGACTGAGTAGACATAGTGAAGCAACTGTACTCTGAGAGGAGCTGATGGTGACGAGTGTGCACCCGTACACCACATACTTAAGACTACAAAATCATTGCCGGCGAGCAGAACGGCGAGCAGACGGTGAGTAGGCGGGGCTGTGCTACGTACGGCTACGTGAGGATATTGCGGGACTGCTCAATTAAGTCTTCTTTAGGTCCCTAAGTCAATTGTTCACCCTAACCTCAGTATATCCGAAGAAGCCGTCGAGTTACGAGGATTCCGGGGGCATTCCGGGGTAGTCGCATGCATCGTACATAATTAGTACGTCATTCTCCTCATCGCAAGTGGCCCTGGTCACTCTCCATGTGCCTGGTCATGTCTACAGGAGCGTAAAGCCCGAGTTTTTCACAAGGACCACCTACTCCGCTTGTAAGTTTTGATTCCGCCAAAAAAGCTGTCCCGCAAACGTTGCTGCCAGAGAAGTGCTGGATAAGAGTGGATGCAGGCGTCAACTTCCAAATGCAGCGGGGTTGTATCCTAAAGAAGAATGTGGACCTCACCGTCCCAAAGGAGTAAGGTAATAACAGGCGCGGGAATGTTCATTCAAACTAGTTATGCTGTAGAGAATTTTGCAGCAACCGGTGGCTGCATTAGTCCAGGTCCGAGTCGCTCGGGGGATTATTGTAGAACGGCGCATTGATGATCTTCATGTTCCCGTTGCCGCTCAAGTTGATCGAGTCGGCAAGAATGTTGGTGGCGGAGGCGTAGGAGTCCGTGTTGGTGAGTGACGTGCCGGTGTGTGATACGGTCGAGTTGATGCGCTCTGTCGACTTGGCTCCGAGCGGTTTCGGCGTGCCGCCCGGTCGCAAAATAGACGCCGAGGTGCCCGACGTCAGCGGATGCCGTGTGTTGGTGCTGTTCAGTTTCTGTAGCGACTGCAAGTATTTTTGATAGTCTGTGGCGGAGTTGGAGGACATGACCGACTGGTCGGACGATTCGTTCGATGTGTTGCTTAGGATCGGCAGTAGCATGTGCTTGTGGGGCACCATTGTGATTTTTTGGTTGTTTGGCGACTCGCCGTCCAGCGAGGCGTGCGCGTCGGACTCGGACGCAGATTCGAAGCCAGCGAAGTCTGCGCCCGTGGCAAGCGGCACCTCCATCGCCCCGGGCGAGGACGAGGAGTTGGAGTTGTTCTTGTCGTGCAGCACGTCTGCCCACTCGTTGTGGGGCGTGTTGACCCAGCTTTGGAGCGCATTGCCCGTGGGCAAGTTGGAGTAGTCGAGCTTGCGGCTCTTGAACTTGGTGGAGGCGCGCGAGTTGGAGCAGTTTTTGTACATGGCGTCCACCTCCTCCAACTTCAAGCCCTTTGTCTCGTAGACGATGAAGTAGACAAACACCACGCCCAAGGCGTTGCAGCCGCCCCAGATGAAGAAGATCTTGGACCCCAACGCCGCGGTGTGGGAGCCCGTGTCGATCAAGTACGGCGTGATGTACGCGAAGATGAAGTTGACCAACCAATTCGTCGCCGCGGTGATGGAGACCGCTTTCTGGCGCACGCTGATGCCGTAGATGTCCGAGCAGATGGCCCAGGTGGCGCCGCCCCACGAGGAGGCGAAGCATGCGATGAAAGAGCACGAGAAGAAGATGCTGACGATGGAGCGGGCCTCCTTGTTGCGCACGGTGACGCCCGAGATGGCGATGATGAAGTTGGAGAAGGACATGCCCGCGCCGCCAAAGAGAAGGAGCTTGCGGCGGCCGATGATGTCGATGAAGAGGATGCCGGGCACGGTGAAGATGACGTTGACCAAGTAGGTGACGAACGACATGAGGTAGTAGTTGTCGATGCCCGTGGAGGAGAAGAAGTTGACGCCGTAGTAGAAAATGAAGTTGATGCCCAGGCACTGCTGGAAGAGCTGCACGCCGATGCCGGTGAGGATGCGGAGGCCCTGCTTGTGGCGGCCGCCGCCCAGGCGGAAGCAGTCGAGGAGCGTGGTGCGGCCGAACGACATCTCGTAGTCGTAGTTGGCCTTGATCTCCACCAACTCCTCAATGAGGTCCGCGTCGTCGCTGGGCAAGCGCCGGAGCTTGCAGAGCGAGTCGAGCGCCGCCTGGATGTTGTTCTTCTGCACGTAGAAGCGCGGGCTCTCGGGCAAGAAGAGCATGCCGAAGCAGAGGAGCGTGGCCCAGAGGAACTGGAGCCCGATGGGGATGCGGTACGACGCGCTGGACGGGATCTTGCGCGTGCCCTGGCACACCGCCAGCGCGATCAAGAGGCCCCACGTGATGGCCCACTGGTAGGTGAAGACGATGGAGCCACGCACCCAGCGCGGCGACGCCTCGGCCTGGTACAACGGCACGATGGCCGACAAGATGCCCACCGAGAGGCCCAGCACGGCGCGCCCGGCGCAGAGCAAGGCCACGTCGGTGGCGGACACCTGCAACACGTTGCCCACGTTGAAGATGAGCGCCGACAGTAGGATGATGGAGAACTTGCGTCCGTAGCGGTCGGAGATGAGCGGGGCCACCAACGCGCCGCAGAAGGTGCCGAGCGACAAGATGGCGGTGATGAGCGCGCGCTCGTGCACGGTGAAGGCGATCTTGTTGGCGGGGATGGCGTGCTTGACGTAGGACATCTCCATGATGTCGTTGATGAGGCCGGTATCGTAGCCGTAGAGGAAGCCGCCCACGGCCGCCACAAGGCCCACGATGATGGCGCTGTTGGAGGAGGACTTCTGCCGCATCTTGCGGTAGTACTCCTCCTCGATGGTGTTGTCGTAGAGGAGGCCCTCGAGGAGGTTCCCTAGGCGTTGGAGCATGGGTGGGAGTGTGGAGGAGAATTGGTGGGGAAGTGCGATCAGGCAGGACCCAGGCGGACAAGGGCTGAGCAGCGATGAGGTGAACGAATAGAGGTGAATGGTAGAGGTAACTAGTAGAGAGTGAATGGTAGAGGAGTAGATGATAGACGAAGGAGTTGAGAAGGTGAAGCTGTTGAGTTGCTCGAATGCTAGCATTGTCGAGGTAGAAAGCCGGTGCGCAAATTAGAGAGGACGTACATATGAAGGAGGACGAGTAGAACGGAGAGAGGAGAGATGATTGAGGGAGGACGGAGAGGGGATAAGGAGGTGGGAGGTGGGAGGACGGAGGGGAGAGAGATGGGGGAAGGAGGATTGATGGAAGGAGAGAGAAGAAGGAGAGAGGAGAGGACGCTGGAGAGACCGTGCACCGAGACGGTGGGCCCGTTTCTTTAGCAATGTTTGACACAATGGGAGCATAACACGCCTAGAGATGTTGCACTGCCAGGCTTAACCAGGACTGGGCCCACATTGACTACATTGGCATAGCGGGCACCATGAGGCTTTATTGGCCCGAGAACCTCATGAAGTTGCCATAAGTGTCCAGTAGATGCACAAGTTCCGTGGATATCTTAAAGTAGCAATGCCCATTGTTGGAATTGTAAGTAGTATCTCACCTGATTACATGAATGCGGTGGATTCTCATTTGTGGCTACTTGTCGCACCTGCCAACAGAAATCGAAACCAGCCATAAAAATTCAACAGAGGGTATTTTGAACTAAAGCGAGTAGGAGCTACCCAGCAACATGGATAGGATACGAGGAGTAAGGCGCTGTTGCGGGAACTCACACCGGCACACTCAATTGGACACCAATACCTCTAGAAGACCCAGAACAGGCTGCCAATCAGAAAAACACAACTGACTATAGAAGGATCATATAAGCGACGGCTATTGACTTTTTGATCCTAGAGAACGCACAGCACACGGTACACTACATGGCAACTTCGAATTGGTCCTGGCGAGGTGAGGCAAGGGCCCAAGATCCAAGATTACTTCCCCCAACTTTAGGGCAGGACAGGGCAGAACCTATTTGGCAGGGCCAGATTAGGACTGCTCGGGCCTGGCTCCGGGCCAGGGCCCGGACCAGACCAGGATCAGGGTCTCCCGGCACGGCTGTCTTCGCGTTTTCGCAGCTCGCGAATTTCACCATTGTACCATGAGCTACCTCCAGATGGCGCTCTTCTACGTGCGGCACGCCATCCTCCTCTGGGTGTTCTTCGTCATGTCGATCGCCCGCAACTTCCAGTTTGTCTACCACAAGATGCGCCTCCGCTTCTTCTCGTTGGCGTACTACCCCAACAAGCTGCCCCAGGTGATCCGCGCCGACGTGGCCAAGTTGGCCAAAATCCCCCGCCGCTTGTGCTGCATCGTCAACTTGCGCGGCGACGACGACGAGAACGGCGGCGTGGAGGGCCTCGCCGCCGACATTGCCGAGCTCGCGGCCTGGTGCGTGAGCGCCGGCGTGCCGCTGTTGTCCATCTACGAGTACAACGGGTGCGTCAAGGCGCACATGGGCGAGTTGCAGCGCGCGGTGTCGAAGAACATGAAGGCGTACTTCGGCGTGCCGGCGCCCACCGTGGCGCTCCGCAACCCGCACGCCAACTGTGTGGTGGGCGACGACGGCGCGGACTTGGACGTGCGGCTTCTCTCGCGCGTGGACGGCAAGCCCACCATCGTGGAGCTCACCAAGACCATGGGCGAGCTCACGGCCAACGGCGAGCTCGCGCCGCGCGACATCACCGTCAAGTTGATTGACGAGGAGCTCTGCGAGTTGGTGGGGCCGGAGCCGGACTTGTTGGTGTGCTTCGGGCCGGTGTTGGACTTGCAAGACTTCCCGCCGTGGCACTTGCGCCTCACCGAGCTCTACTGGGAGCCGGACAACAACAGCATCAACTACGCGGTGTTCATCCGCGCGTTGCGCAAGTTCGCCCACAGCAAGGCGAACTTGGGCAAGTAGCACATAATATAGCATTGGGGACCGTTGTAGCCGCCTCTACTCACACCCACCCACCCACAGTCACAGTCAGAGTCATACTCAAACATTCACCCACGCTCACACTCTTCATATTCGCGTTCCACTATTGTTCTCGCTTCCGCACCTACCGTTCGCTCATGCCTGGAACGACCGATCACCATATTACTGAATAAGGTGAACTGAATACGTCCATAAGCTCGCCGTGGCACTCCACTGTACACTCACTAGTTGTGTCTCCTCACTGCCTTTCAGTGATGGCTCTTCACTGTGCCCTCATTGGTTGTTCAAAGATTGGTTCTCGCTTGGTAACAATTCAGGCCTGAGGACTTCTCGAGCCTCTCACGCATTTGCACCTTCCTCTTTTTCGGCAACTGAAGCGTAACCTTGTTCTACTCTCTACTTGGAACATCTCGCTTGTCCGTTCCCTTCTCGCATTCTCGAATTCTCGTGGGTGCCAGCAAGCGGAGGTGGGTGACAATGAACATTCTCCAGCCTTTGGCCGAACCTACCGAACTCTACGCTTATAGTATGTCATGTGCCGATGCACATGGCACCAGTCGCGCTCTTTCGAAGCTTCCGCTCACGCAATACAAGTGCAACTCAGGTGATCATTCGCTGCACATATACATCGATGACAAGCCTTCTATACATTCGAGTTTGCACCTATAACTGAGCTTGAACTGTATCTCGAGTGTATCTGTGACTAGAGCGAGTGCTGTGGCTAGAGGGAGTGAAAGGGGTCGGCCTAATCTCTATCCGGCCTATTTCGCACCCATTCTTTATCATTGTGCTCCGCCTTGCAACCACAACGTACGCTCGAGCCGCTGGTTCTAGATGTATGTGCTAGATTCTCGTAAGCTCGAACGCTCATTTAAGTACCTACAAGAGTACGTACACGGTTGCATCGAACGGTCCGGCCGCTTCATACGATGTGCCGGTGCCGGCGGAGATAACGACTTTCGCGACCGGCCACTCGGAAGCTCGCCAGAACCGTAGCAAAGTCCAGATCGCCAGAGCTCTACGTTGCTCGGCTAGCAAGTTTGCTCGGGCTGGCACCGGGGTCCCGTCTCGTATTGTCCGGGGGGACGCGGTGGGAGACCCGGGCCGCACACGACCCGCTCCTGCACGGCGATTTCGCGCGATTTGCTGTTCGTTCAGCCTCGACACCCGATTCCAAATAGACACTTTTCTATTCTGCACCAACCGCTCCGTGGCAACCCGCTGTGACCGTATAATTCCGATAGTAACGCGCTATCCCATTGGTTTCACACTCCTTGCTGCTCCGTTTGATTGATTCACCGAAAAGCTAACCAAAACAATGGGCTTGTCTTTCTCGAAGTTGTTCTCCAACCTCTTTGGCAACAAAGAGATGAGAATATTGATGGTGGGCTTGGACGCCGCTGGTAAGACCACCATCTTGTACAAGTTGAAGCTTGGCGAGATCGTCACCACCATCCCCACCATTGGGTTCAACGTGGAAACCGTCGAATACAAGAACATCTCCTTTACCGTGTGGGACGTGGGTGGACAAGATAAGATCAGACCCTTGTGGAGATACTACTTCCAGAATACCCAGGGTATCATCTTCGTGGTCGACTCCAACGACAGAGACCGTATCGCCGAGGCCAGAGAGGAGTTGCAGCAGATGCTCAACGAGGACGAGTTGAGAGACGCCTTGTTGTTGGTCTTTGCCAACAAGCAGGACTTGCCCAACGCCATGAACGCCGCCGAGATCACTGAGAAGTTGGGCTTGCATTCCATCAGACAGAGACCTTGGTACATCCAGTCCACCTGTGCCACCACCGGTGACGGCTTGTACGAGGGTTTGGAATGGTTGTCCACCAACTTGAAGAAAAGCACCTAGACGGCCGGCCTCTTAGTTCAATTGCTCCGTGTATTGTTTACTTCTCGAGGAATTGAATGCATGCAATAACTAGTTTATACGCCTTGTCCTCTGTGTCGTGGTCCCAGACCTCGGTCTTAATGCACCAGCTACTTGACTGTACCCATCTGTACTCCTTTCTCTGATCTGTACGACTGTATCTGTAATCTATGCGTTGATCTACGCTTCCTAAACGTCTACCCTTGACTCCGCTTATCTACTCTGACTACCGACTCCTGCTTATCTGTTAGGCGCATGCGTGACCGCACTTACCTTCACATTTTGCCATCTCGAAGCGGGACGCTGATTGGTCAGATCAGATCGAGAGATCAGACTGGCCCCTAACCCACATTCGCTAACGGTGCCTTCAACGCCACCCTTTCCATGGCCGTCTATTTTGAGGACCCTATACTGCACAAGCACGCGCCACCGAAGGAGTAGGGGGCACAGTCGTCAGGGCGCGCGCCCTCATGCACGTGATCTCTACCCGTACCTCCCGCACCGGTGGGTGCAGGCGCTGGTGCCTCGCTGAAAATTTTGTTTCTTCTCACTCACGAATTTACTATACTCATCACAAATACGAAATGGTATGTCAACCAAACCAAGGGCGTAGCCCGCCTCTCCGATGAAATGAATATCCGATTTCCTACTCAGTCTATCCGATTTAGTCCTGTTGTATCAGCCGAGTCCATCCACGTCAAAGCCAAGTCAAATATTGCTCGTCCCAGAAATCGTCAAATTCACAGTGGCCAAGAACCACTGCATCCGGATACAATAATGTACATATACTAACGTCCAGGCTGGTGTTAACGTTGCCGAATTGAGATCCAAGTCCAAGGAGCAGTTGGAGCAGCAGTTGGCTGAGTTGAAGCAGGAGTTGGCTTCCTTGAAGGTCCAGAAGTTGACCAGACCCGCTGTCCCAAAGATCGGCCTTGTCAGAAAGGACATTGCCAGAGTTTTGACCATCATCAACGCTGCCCAGAGAGAGAACGTCAGAGCTTTCTACGCCGGCAAGAAGTACATTCCAAAGGACTTGAGAGCCAAGAAGACCAGAGCTTTGAGAAGAGCCTTGTCCAAGGAGGACGCTGCTAGATTGACCGTCAAGGCCCAGAAGCAGAAGGCTGCTTTCCCCAAGAAGATCTACGCTATCAAGGCTTAAATTTAATATCATGGTAGTCATAATTGTACGATTCGGTTACACATTGTAGGCACAGCAAACGAAGTCGTCTATTTGGCTTAACGAACACTTGTATTTAGGGGCTTCATGTACGCTTGTATTCGGGCGATATCCTAACCAGAACGATCGGTGGTGCATCATTTTTTACCCAGTTTGAACGCCGCTATCTTGTCCCGCATGTCGACGTCGTCGATGACATCCTCAAGCTTCAAAGGCATGCGATTGAAGGGATCCGTGGGGTCACTCAACAAATGCGCCTTGATGGTGGATCTGTCCATGGTGACTCTTGATCCGGGCAAAATCACAGGGTCCTCCATGAGCGTGTACATCAACGGATCCAAGAACTCGTCGGGGATCTCGCCCAACTCGGTTTCTTCTTGCTCGATCGCGAGCCTCTCCTGCTCAGCATCCTGTCCGAATTTGTAGAAGGTGTCGAGCACTGCTTGAGTTGTGGCTGTTCTTTTCTCCAAAATGCTCTTGGCCCTCTGGAAGTACAGGAAGTTGAATGACCGTCCATCCTTGGCCACGGCTTGAATAAACTTCTTCTCCTGACTCAAGTTGCAGTACACCTGGCAGATGCTACTAAGAATCTTTTTCGGATCAAAGTCGTACTTCTCGGGCTCCTTGACTTTCAAGTTGGAACATTTGGGCCCCACCATCAATGCCAAGTTGTAGTCCAACATACCGGCCAAACGATCCACGAGTTCGCTGATGGTGAAGCCTTCGGGGACTTGTTCTGTGAATAAGATGAACAATTTCATGGTTTGGTTAGCCAACCCCATGTAAGACTTGGCTTTTGACTCCGCTGACTGCAAGTTGCTTTCAAGCTCCTCTGTTTTCCCAAACTCCTCTTCGTTCCCTTCTTCTCCACTTTCCCTCTTCTTCAATTCTTGTTGCATCTTGTGAATGGAGTTCAACTCATTGAACGATTCATCGAACAAGAATGTAGTGTCGTTTAACATACGGGCGATAAATCTGATGAAGAACTCAACATTGTTTTTCGAATAACCGCTCAACTGCTTTTTGTAAAATGGATTCTCCCACAATTCTTCAATGATTTTCGAGATGTGATACCTGCTGTTGAACTTGTCGTAAAATTGTGACGATGCACCGGTTTTTTCAATTACAACGTAAATATCCAAAAGTGAGTATAAAAGATTCTTTTGGATAAGCTCGTTAGTGCTGAAGATTTCCGCAAGGTAACCTGGATGTCCATATTGATTGCGAATACACCCGAAGAAGAAAATCTCCACAACATTTCCTTTCATATGCGGGTTGCCTATTAACTCGGGACATCTCAACAATGTGGTCGAGAACTCAGCAAAAATTGCTAGTTTCTCCTCATTATTCATCAAAGGGTTGAAGTTGAAGCCAGAAATAAACTTGCAATAGTTCACTATGGCTTCGACACAGTACTCGGGGAGAAATCGCCAAGGTTCGGGTGCTTTTGTTTTCAAGAATTCGCGGTCATCGAGCTGTGCAACCTTTTCAATCTGAAAGATGGGAATGCGAAGCTTGCTTGCGGGGTGCTTGTGCTGGGGATCAATAGTTCGAGACATAAACTGAGTTGCGCCAATAATGAAGTCAAAAATCTCCATGTTGACAGCACGGTTGAAAGCGAATGCTTCAATGGCATACCTTGATGCCTTTAATACATTAACGAACTGATTGTACTGGCGAATGACGCGAGTGTTCTGATTCGGGTTGGCTTGCTCCTGGTCGATACGTTGTTGGGCAGAACGGACCTGCCTTTTGTACTTATCATAGTTCGTCGTCATTCCGCCGATACCATACTGTAAATACGTCAATGTTAAGAAGAAGCATTCCGAAATGAAATTAACTTCGTCATCCATCGCATCTGCGTAGTGCTCTTCCGCTTCTTTAGTTGACGCAAATAAGCGAGGTTCATCTTTGACATCCAATAGTTTGTTTTTGGGACCGAAGAAGTCTGGATCGATCTTGTCCAACTTGGAAAAGGTTGGATAGTTCAAAAATGGCATGCTCAACCTGATCAATAGGTAAGATATGTTGAACATGAAACCATCAGAGGTCAACTTTTTGGGGTCTGAATGAGAACCAGTTCTCAAGTGCGACACGTTCACCAAATCTGCTAACCACTTCAAGATATCTTGTCTAGTTTGCGGGGAGCCTCTAATGAGCTTGTCCACGATAAACCATATACGGTCGAAGACCACCTTGTACTCGTTCTGGACTGTTGAATAAAGGTTCAGAAGCTCCGTAGAAGAAAAGTTGATCACGGTTGCATTGTCGTCGCCGCTGCGGAAATAGGTGCCGGCGGTTTTCAAATTGAGAGGGGAAAGTCTCAATACTGAGCCTAGCAATGTTTTCTGCTCATAGTCTAGACCTTTTGTTGCATCAGGAGCCCCGAATCCAGCAACGGTAGAGAAGACTGAACTCACTGCTTTGATCGACACAAGTGTCTCCCATAGTGTCAAGTGATTCGAGTACTGTGGCGAGTCTAGGTCGTGCTGATACAACTTGACCGAGAGGGCCGGAAACACCACATTGAGGACATCGAGCACAACTTCGTCTTGGACGGACTTGTTGATAATATCCACTAAGAGTGGGTGCGTGTCCTGTCTCTTGATGAAGACATCGATGGTCTTGTCCAAGTCGTTCTTTAAGATCATCTCGGGAATTTGAAAGCAAATGAGACCGTAGGACGCACAGAATGAAATAATGGTGGCAAAGATGGCTGCTTTCTCGTTGTAAAGAGAATCCTTTCTGAGGAGAATACGTCTCTGTGAAAACGCCTTGTTGTAAACGCCATGAAGGTATAACATCGGAACGTCGTTGCCTGGCACACCGAGGTCGGTCAAAACCTCAACAAAAACCTCGTCGATATTGTCTATGGAGAGTTGCTGGCCATTAGATCCAAGCGTCACGAAGCTGGTGGCAGAGTTTCCAAAGCTGACGTTGAATATCTCCGGGATTACTGAGCGCAACCACTTGTCAATTGCCACTTTGGGGTCTGGAGGAGGGGCCGAGGACACCGGAGGTGCTGTTTTCTGAACTTTTTCTCTGGGCTGCAACGGCGGAGTGCTTTTTGAAGGTTCACTCGAGGCAGCCTTGGGAACTGGCTTGGGAGCTTCTTTCTTTGCTTCGGACTGACTTTCGGTAGCCCGAGAGGCAGCTCCAGATGTGCCCTCTTGGCTCTGTTTGGGCTGAGAGCTAGAACTCTGGCCAAGAGCAGCAAGGCGAGCCAATCTCTTCGCTCTGATCTGCCTCGTTAGTAATTGTCTAGCGTTTAATTGTCTTGGGGACATACATCGTTCGGATCACTCATAGAGTTGAAGATTGATATCGATGTTAGACTGCAGGACAGCGTGGAGATACTACTACTACAAATACAAAGTGTCCAGTATCCTCCCGGCCACCCATTTCAATACCTTTGAAAGTATCGTTTCAATGATGAATTGCCAAGTTTCACCTATATCGATGGTCTCTAGCTGCATATACTAGCTCCATATACCAGTTCCATATATGGAGGCATTCCCAATTTTTGTTTGTGCAAGACATATGGCCAGCCCTAGAGATACACAGATACTGCTGATATCCTAGTTCGAGCTATTCAAGCAGTACATACACCACGAATTGCCAAATGCAACGGATTTCATCCACGGAGAATCAGGTGGGGCGAGACCCATACTCGTTAACATCCTGCACAGCCGCACACCTATACGCGCAAACTTGAAACGTGAAACCGAACGTAAAGAACATGTCACACGAGGACGACCTAATTCCCGAAAGCGTGGAAGGCTACACTGTTGGCGAGAAGAAAACCATCGAGGAGTACACCAAACTCGATGCGGAGGACGAAAGTTTGGCCAAATGGAAGGCATCGCTAGGGTTGTCGGCCACCTCGGCTCCTTATCCCGTCAAAGCTGGCGACAAGAGAACAGTCGTCATCGTGGAGATGTCACTTCTTTTCCCGGAGAACCCTGAGTTGAAGCCTTACGTCATTCCGATGGAGGATGCAGGCGGCAACACGCTTCAGAAGGCCATCAAGTTCGAGATCAAAGAGAAGTCCGTATACGAGTTGCACATCAAGTTCAGGGTCCAGCACGAGATCATCACCGGATTGAAATACTTGCATTCAGTCAAGAAGGGTGGCTTTCGCGTGGACAAATTGGAGGAGCCCTTGGGATCCTACGCCCCCAACACCACAGACAAACCGTACTATGAGAAGGCCTTGGGTGCCGTTGAGGCTCCTTCAGGCATGTTGGCCAGGGGCCTGTACTCTGCCACCACCAAGTTTGTTGATGACGACAAGATGGTGCACTTGTCGTTCCCATGGTCGTTCCAGATCACGAAATAGTAATATGAACTTTCACCTGGTACCTAACCGTCTTTTTGTCCCCGTTCGTTCAACCACGTACACTGGTGCCCTGCTGGATCCAGCAATTTTAGAGCTGGCCACTGCACTGGAACCACTATCTCCGGCTGGCTTAGAAGCCAGCGGCCTCACAGGTACGTACGCAGGCGCTTTTGTCCTGACCGGAATGTAGGGTGGAGCTCTTGCTGCGATGTGCGGCGCAATACTCGACTGTGTCGTATTACCGAGTTTCATGCTTTTAGTTTTGGCGACCGCTGAATGGATGCGTGCCATGCGTTTGAATCCATTCGCAGGGACTTGACTGGCAGTCGTGAACCCAAGATCCAGCTTGGTATCACTAGACCGCTCCTCGTAAACGTATTCGCGCAACTCCGAAAGGTAAGCCTTATAGCAAGCCTCCATGTTATCGTCTGTAGGGAGTGATTTTCCGAGCATGAGCGCTAGTTTACGCAACATGTCCGCGTTCTTGATTTCATGCTGAGAGGTAGTAGCGTCCCCGAGGTTGTCAAGGAAACGGGATGGCCTTTCGATTGGCTTCCTGCCCCACTTTCCGATCTCCTCAGTATATGCCGAAACGTGCAAAAGCACCTTCGCTCGACTTGCGGCGACGTAGAAGCACCGTCTTTCCTCATTGATGGTCTCGGGAACTTTCTCGTCGATCGAAAATGCAGCTGGAAGTAGGCCTTCGCTGACACCGGGAACGAAGACCACTGGCCACTCCAAACCTTTGGCTCCGTGGATTGTCGATATAGCGACTTTTGGTGTGTCGTTCGTGGACTTGTCAGAGTCGGTGGTGTAGAGCGAAACCAGCGCCACAAATTTAGAGATGAACTCCGAGCCAGAGAGCTCAATCTGCGAAGCGATCTGCTGGTTCGAATCATCACCTTCGACGAAATCTGGTAGGTCGTCCTCTTCGGGAACTTGGAAGCTCATGAGCTGGGTTTTGACTTCCATTATGTTTAAATCCGCGTTAGGGTCTTCCTCAAACTCCTTCTGTAGCCCGGAGGCTTTGTACAAATACATGAATACTTGATCCATGGTATTCTCTGGGGCATTCTGGAAGTCATCGTTTGCTAGTTTTTTAGCACCATCAATGACACTGAGGAAGGACGAGAGGCTGTCCTTCATTTTAGGGCCGAGCAGAGATTCCAATCTGGACAGTGCAATGCGATGCAACACCTCATAGGCCAGAAGATTCGCATCAAAACCCTGCTGCTGGTCAATGACTCTCTCGAGTTCCTGAATTGCCTTGGGACCTAGTCCTCGTTTTGGGAAGTTGACGCTTCTCAATAATGCTAGCCTGTCATTTTCACTTCCAACGCTTCGGAGACAGTCCAACATGGCCAACACTTCTTTCCGTTCCCAGAAGGCTCTTCCTCTGACCATGAAATACGGTATCCGCTTCTTAGTGAGCTCGGCCTCGAGGACTCGTGTTTGGTAGGCAGACCGAACTAGGACAGCCACATCTGAATGCAGAAAAAGGTCGCCTGGAAGTTTCTTCAAGTACTCTATGTGATGCGCTACCCAGCGGGCCTCCTCCTCTGAGGACTTGAGCACAGCTTTCAAGGGCTTCAAGCTAGAGGACATCTGGGATTTCAAGCTTTTCGCCATTCTATTTTTCTGTTGGCGCATAATGGATTCCGAAAGAGTTAAAATGCCTGATGACGAGCGATAGTTTTCGTCCAAGGTTATGCTGTTGCAAGTGAAGCCAAGTTTGCTGAGGTAATGTTGCTTCATTTTTTCGAAATTGGCTGCTTGCGAATCTCTAAATGCGTAGATGCTCTGGTCAGGATCACCGACGATCGTTACATTGTCTTGCCAAGTTTCATCAGTGGGGTGGCCCTTCGCAAACTGGTACATTAGCTGGAGCTGGATCTCATTGGTGTCTTGAAATTCGTCCACGAGAGTATGCTGGATATAGTTCAACACTGGAAAGCGAGACACGATCTTGTAGCAGTAGAGTAGGCAGTCGTCGAAGTCCAAGAGCTTGTTTTTTCGGAGCTGGCTCTGGTAGATGTGGTACACAAGCGCTAGCATCTGGTTCTTGTCACGCTGCTGGTCGTACTCTTCGGGAGTCTTGCCTGCTGACTTTGCCCGTGAGATGTGCTTCTTGAAGGACTTCACATTGTAGCCTCTGTACTTGCCATCATCGGATGCCTTCTGCTTGAAGGGAAGAGTCTCCTCCTCCGGTAACGCGTCTACAAGGGCCCACTCGACGTCAGTCAATTTGCTGCTGATGACGTCAGCTAGGATCTGCAGCGAATCTTTCTCGTCTGCGATGGTGTAGCCCTCGAGGTCGATCAACTTGGCATACTTCTGAATGATACGGTAGCAAATGCTGTGGAACGTGCCAATTAGCAACTTTCCCACGACAATGTCTGTCCCTGCAAGCAAGTCTCGTAGTCTCTGCATCATCTCGTTCGCTGCTTTCTTGGTGAAGGTAGTGACGATGATGTTCTGTGGAGGAATATGCTGATGCTGGAGAAGATAGGCGACCCTCGAGACCAAAACCTTGGTCTTTCCCGTTCCGGGCCCCGCTATTATTTGGAGCACTCCCGAGGTGGGCGCCGTGACTGCGAGTCGCTGTTTCTCATTGAGAGAAGTGAGCATCTGCGTAGTTGGAATTCGCGATCTGATATACACTATGGAGATCTGAAAACAATGTTGATCTCTTGCTTCGACAGCACTGAAGTCTTGGTAATGTAAACAGTTGACGTCTAGTTAATACGGGGACCAGTGGTGAATTGGCACGATTATACGATTGCACGATTAAACAGTGGTAAGAATAATACATGATACACGATAGCGGGACGCGCTGCCCTGGAATCCGAGCCGATTTACAATGAGTACGATGTTGAGATGTGCGTCTTGATGTAGAACGAGCAAGATGTCAGAGAATTGACAGTGAGAGACACTCAGAGACGCAGAGAGATGGAGGCAACACGCAGAAGGAACCATATCATTGTGTCAAAGTAACAGATCGAGAGTGAAGCTTCGAGCAATGTGAGTGCTACGCGGCTAGACACATTGTCGAACAACGAGATGTGCTCAAATATCGTGTTGGGCTGCCTGCTTCTTAGATGGGCTGGTCGCAATTGTCGCAGACAGGTCAGCATTGACAGCAAGGGCCAGTCTCTCGGCAGAATTCTCGACCCAGCTCCAATTTCATTCACCCTCGGTCAATGCGTCGAGAATCAATTCATCTGGGCTACCATCCACATTGCCAACCAAAATGATCGGAGCCTTCTCTCCCCGGTCTTGCTGTTCGCTCCTGCACCAGGCTCGGCAACCAGACCACCGACCACCTTCGCAGCATTGCCACAAAGCCAGCACGTGCCTCCCAATCCGCGAGCCAGGCTGCCCCGACCCAAGCTCAATGATCTCGACCATTGATCTCAGCCGATCCGCCTCGAGAATTGCAAACTCTGCCATAGGGTGGATTTCGCACCCAGGCCTGCACCGGGGTCGTGCGCGCCCAGGCGCCAGCCAATCGCACCGGTTCCTTTCCTCTTACTCTGAAAAACATCTCACTACCACCACTTGCATCGCCGGATAATGTTCAGCAGAATACCCGTGGCCCGCAGATTCGTCGCGTCCGCCGTGGCCGCCGCAGGCGTCTCCGCATCCTACATCGTCTACAAAGACTCGGCCACCGCCCTGGCCATGACTGCCGCCGAGCACGGCTTGCACACTCCAGCCTACGGCTGGTCCCACAACGGCATGTTCGACACGTTTGACCACGCGTCCATCAGAAGAGGCTGGCAGGTGTACAAGGAGGTGTGCGCCGCGTGCCACTCGTTGGACAGAATTGCCTGGAGAAACCTTGTTGCCGTGTCGCACACCGCCAGCGAGGCCAAGGCGTTCGCCGAGGAGTTGGAGTACGACGACGAGCCCGATGACGAGGGCAACCCGCGCAAGAGACCGGGCAAGTTGGCCGACTACATCCCCAGCCCCTACCCCAACGAGCAGGCGGCCAGAGCCGCCAACCAGGGTGCGTTGCCGCCCGACTTGTCGTTGATTGTCAAGGCCAGACACGGCGGCTGCGACTACATCTTCTCGCTCTTGACCGGCTACCCGGAGGAGCCTCCTGCCGGCGTGGTGTTGCCTCCCGGCTCCAACTACAACCCATACTTCCCCGGCGGCGCCATTGCCATGGGCCGTGTGTTGTTCGACGGCTTGGTGGAGTACGAGGACGGCACGCCCGCCACCACCTCGCAGATGGCCAAGGACGTGACGACGTTCTTGAACTGGGCGGCCGAGCCCGAGCACGACGACAGGAAGAAGGCCGGTTTGAAGGCGCTCATTGTGGTTTCCTCCTTGCTCTTGTTGTCCGTGTGGGTCAAGAAGTTCAAGTGGCAGCCCATCAAGAACAGAAAGATCACTTGGAACCCTCCCAAGAAGTAGATTCATGCACTTAGTAATAAAAGACATAGCAGACACAGCCAAGCAGACACAGCAGTACACGAGACCTGCAAGTCATCGGCACGCATTGGACGCGAGCGCATTGCGAGTTGCATTGGCAAGTAGAATGCATTGGCAAATATGGTGGAACATGCTTGGTATACGTAGGGTCTGATAATTGGATGCGGCTTCTATACAAGAATAGTGTTCGAAGCACTACGGCCGTAGCCAAGAGCCTGAAGTTGCTGTTCATGCCTGTTAACAGTGCAGTGCATGTCTGTAGAAGCTTGTCATTGTGGTGGTTTTTGGATGCGTGGTGAATTTTACAGGGCACTTTTGCACTTCTATGTCACAACTCACAGTATACGCGAAGTTGCAACCACTGCTCAATCTTCACATCCTGGCCGTGCAAAACCACATACACTACTATCCCCGATTCGCCAACCGAACACGACAATTCGCTTAATTGAACGCTACATCGCCCAATTCGGACAACCGTCGTCGTTTGCAGGCACTACATACATTGATAGTTGTACTGTTCTCCATACAAGACTTCGTGCAGAACTCGAACTCGGTGGTCTGTATTGGGCATTAATCGCTCTCTATTTCTCTAACCCCTCTAATCATTTCATACAGCACTGGCAAATCTGACGGACTGATCGCTGTTTCGCTGGTGCGATCTCTCATAGCATTGTGCGGTCACAGCACCTGCATATCGCTCCGAAGGGCCCATCCTACTGTTACCGTTGCCTAGCTATCTAGTTCCATCAGCCATACAAGGCTCACAATGGAAACACAATGCACACGCATTGGCATGGATAGGCGCCCGGTGATTGGCCGGGGTGGCCGCGTCTTGTCCGACTCCAGAAAATTCTCGCATTCGGCGAGTTCCTGTGCGCCCGGGGAATGGCGCGCGCCCATTGGCCCGAGCCCTGCATTCCGGCGAAAACCTGCAAGTTGAGCGAATATTGTTTGCCTATAACTACTGCCCGCCCAACTCGCCAAGCACTACATTTACTCACCGTCTTTCACTTTCGTCTTCATATAGTCACATGAGTACAGACAACCAGAGCTCGAGCGATAACCTCATCGCCGGCAAGGCTCCCACCGCCATCCACAATGACGACCAGTCGTCGGTCTCCACAGTGGGCAAGTCGATGAAGCTGTCCAACATCGCGCCCAACAGCTTCGTGGTGGCGCTCACGTTGGCGTCCAGCATCTCGGGCTTCATGTTCGGTTACGACACCGGCTACATCTCGTCGGCGCTCGTCCAGGTCGGCACCGACTTGCTGAACAAGGTGTTGTCGTCGGGCGAGAAGGAGCTCATCACGTCCGCCACGTCGCTCGGCGCGCTTCTCGGCGCCATTCTCGGCGGCGTGCTCGCCAACATCATCGGGCGCAAGCGCGTGCTCTTTGGCTCCAACATTGTGTTCGTGGTCGGCACCATCGTGCAGCTCGTGGCCAAGACCGTGTGGACCATGATCGTGGGCCGGTTCGTGTTGGGCTGGGGCGTGGGCGCCGCGTCGCTCATTGCGCCGCTCATGTTGAGCGAGTTGGCGCCGTCCAAGTACCGTGGCCGCTTGATCGTCACCAACTGCATGTTCATCACGGGCGGCCAGTTGGTGGCCTACTTCATCAACTGGGGCTTGACGCGCGTGTCGCACGGCTGGCGCGTGTCGGTGGGCCTCTGCATGGTGCCGGCCGTGTTGCAGCTGGGGCTCTTTTTCTTCTTGCCCGACACCCCGCGCTTCTACGTGATCAACGGCGACTACGACACCGCCAAGAAGGTGTTGATGCGCACGCAGCGCCACGTGTCGGAGGCGGCCGCGGACGCGGTCATTGCCGACATGCGTGCGTCCAACTCCACCGTGCCGGGGCTGCCCTTGATGCAGATCTGGAACTCCATCAAGATCATCCACCGCCTGCCCGCCAACTTCCGCGCGTTGATCCTCGCGTGCGGCTTGCAGGGCATCCAGCAGTTCACCGGCTTCAACTCGTTGATGTACTTCAGCGCCACCATCTTCGAGACCATCGGCTTCAAGAACGCCACCGCCGTGTCCATCATCATCGCCGCCACCAACTTCGTGTTCACCGTGGTGGCCATCTGCATCATCGACATTGTCGGCCGCCGCCGCATCTTGTTGTGGGCCATCCCCGGCATGTGCGTGGCGTTGGTGGTGTGCGCTATTGCGTTCCACTACTTGGGCGTGGACTTCAGTTCCGGCTCCGAGGTGGTGGTCAAGACCACCGGCATTTCTGGCTGGGGCATTGTGGTGATCATCGGCATGGTGTGCTTCGTGGCGTCGTACGCCATTGGCATCGGCAACTCGGCGTGGACCGGCGTGGAGTTGTTCTCGGACGTCAACGTGAGGTCTGTTGGCGGCATGTACGCCGCCGCGACAAACTGGAGCGGGTCTCTCGTGATTTCATCGACGTTCTTGACCATGTTGGAGAACATCACGCCCTCGGGCACGTTTGCATTTTTCGCGTGCTTGTGTTTCGTGGCGTTCGTGTTTGTCTACTTCTTGTTGCCTGAGGTGGCCGGCCTCGAGTTGGAGGAGACCACCTCGCTCTTGGAGAACGGCTTCAACGTCAAGGCTGCCACCCAGTTGTCGCTCGAAAGAAAGCGTATCTCCAAGTACGTGAACGAGCCTGTGGTTTAACTGTACAAAGCATTGAGGCGCGAGCCTCGTCACTCACTGTGCTCGCACGAGCTTACATCCGGTACATTCGCTACTGTCATATAATGGACGACATGATTGCATCTTGTAGACATCTTATAGCCTTCTTCAACGTACTGTATACACCACCACATTGATCGCAGACCACCACTATGGAAGACGATGCCAAACCGACACGGCGCCGCCTCCAGCCGATAAACCGGTTCGAAACCATGGACAAGATCGACCAGTACCAGGTGATCAAGAAAATTGGCCAGGGCACGTTCGGCGTGGTGCAGAAAGCGACTCGAAAGGCCACCGGTGAGACAGTGGCCCTCAAGCAACTCATCAACCACTCCGCCAAGGAGGGCTTCCCCATCACGGCGATGCGGGAAATCACGATTTTGAAGAAGCTCAGCCACAAAAACGTTCTCAAGATCACTGGCATGGTCTATGTGGCTGCGGAAACGTCTTCGCCGCAAGATGCCATCACTCAACGCGGCGTGTTCTACACGGTGACGCCGTACATGAGTGTGGACTTGGTGGGCTTGCTAGAGAACCCCGCCACTGAAGTCACTGTGCCCACCATCAAGTGCATCATGGTCCAGCTCTTGAAGGGAGTCAACTACATCCACCAGGAACACTACTTGCATCGCGACATCAAGGCCGCCAACATCCTCTTGGACCCGCGCGGGGTGTTGAAGATCGCCGATTTCGGTCTCGCGCGTTTGTATCACGGGAAAGTGCCCGCAAAGGGCGCCGGTCCCGGCGGAGGAGAGCGAAATTACACTGCACTTGTGGTGACTCGGTGGTACAGACCGCCCGAGCTTCTTCTCGGCGAGCGCAAGTACACCACCGCCGTGGACATGTGGGGCGTGGGGTGCGTGTTCGGCGAGCTTTTCACCAAAAAGCCCATTTTGGTGGGCAACTCGGACTCCAACCAGGCGCAGATCATCTTCGACTTGGTGGGCCCGCCCAACCGCGAGGCGTGGGCCGACGCGTCGCTCCTCCCGAACAAGCCCGACTTGAACATCGGGCTCACGTGCAGAAGGTCGCTAGAAAATGTCTTTGGGCCGCTTTTGGGCGAGCTCGGCACCGACCTCCTCAGCAAGCTCCTCACGTTGGACCCGGCCAAGCGCTGGAACGCGCTAGACGCACTAGACCACGAGTACTTCAAGACGGACCCACTACCCTACCGGCCCGACGAGCTCCCGAAGTACGAGGAGAGCCACGAAATCGACCGCGAGCGGTTCAAGAGAATCAGGACCGGCAGTGCTCCTCCAGACGCGGCGCCAAAGAAGGCCAGGGTCCCCGCCCGCACCGTGCACCAAATACGAAATGGCAACGGCAGGGCATAGATACTCAAGCATATCGGAATTTGTACAATACTACACCAAGTAACACCAAGTATCACTAAGCATCACCAAGGAATGAGCCACACGATGGTTGCGAAAATTATTAACAGGTAAATCGATAGAGCCACACATTGAGATCGCCATGCCTCCAGCCGGTCAAGTGGCTCTTGTCGGCTTTGCACCTCGGAATTCAGGTTGTGAGAATGGCTCGGTCCGAGGTTTCGGACTTCCGAGTGCCATGGTCCGACTCTAATCCCTGCACATCAATTGCCGAGTTTTATCTAAACCATCTGGACTAGCTTTTGCGCAAATGGAGCACGTTCGCATGCATGTGGAAATGCGTGTTTCGATGCAAATTCCGCTTCGGATTGTAAAGTGCCGTCACGCGTGACGCCGTTGCAAGTTGGTGGATGATGGATTAGATAAATAGACATGATCTGCAGGTTGTGCATACGTCATGAACAGTCACAGGCGCAGTTCTCTTTGATTTCGTACTCCAACTCCTATTTCTCCATGGCGTCGCTAGAAGAGTACTTCTCGGTACAGGTGTTCTTCATCGTGCTAAGGGAGACGCTAGAGCTGGCCATCATCATCTCGGTGCTCTTGGCCTTTGTCAACCAAAGTTTGCGGCCCCATGATGCAAAACCTAAAGTCGAAAACGTCGCTTCTCCACGAAGCCTCGACACGGATTCTTCCAATGACGAAGCCACAAATGACGAGCTCCACCGCTTGAAAGTGCACATCTGGGTGGGCGGCCTCTGTGGATTTCTCGTTTGCTTGGTGGTGGGAGCAGGCATTCTTACTGTTTTCTACGTGGTGGGAAGCGACCTCTGGGCCTCCACAGAACACTACTGGGAGGGCGTTTTCTCGATCCTCGCCAGCATCATCATTTCCGTCATGGGGATCAAGATGCTTCGCGTGAACCGCATGCAGCAGAAGTGGAAGCACAAGCTCGGGGCCATCATCGCCCGCAACAACTACTTGGACCTGCAAGACAAAGGCGACGCCACGTGGTCCGAAAGAAACGCCATGTTCATTCTTCCTTTCGTCACGACGCTTCGTGAGGGCTTGGAAGCAATTGTGTTTGTTGGCGGCATTGGAATCAACGAGAACACGAGTCTCGCGTCGATCTTGAACTCCGCGGTTCTTGCCATAGCGATTGGGTCATGCGTGGGTATGATTTTGTACCGGTCGGGCAATACGCTCTCGCTCCAGGTGTTTTTGATCACCTCGACCGCGTTCTTGTACCTCGTTGCTGCTGGGCTCTTCTCCAAAGGTGTTTGGAACTTCGAGCTCCAGCGTTTCATTGACTTGTGCGACGGGTTCGACGTGAGCGAAACGGGCCACGGCCCCGGCTCCTACGACATTGCCACGAGTGTGTGGCACGTGAACTGCTGCAACGGCGAGTTGCCTGACGACGGTGTGTGGTGGATGTTGTTCACTGCGGTGTTTGGGTGGACCAACAGCGCGACCTACGGCAGTGTGATTGGCTATAATCTCTACTGGGTCACCATCATTCTTGCATTTGCGTCGTTGCTTTACGAGGAGAAGCACGGAAGGTTGCCTGTGATACCCGTTTCATGGCAGCAGAGAAGGATCAAGAAGAGAGCGTACATGCTGGTGCCGTCACGGACCAGTGTAGACTCAACGACGCCCTTGAACCACTAGGCACGAAAATTAACGCAAAAGGTATATAGAGGTAATTCGTATTTCTATTATAATGAATCATAGACCATCTATTCTATCACGGTATCCTACACGAAACCTTTGACCGTACCCTTCTATTATCATGAAACTCTATAATCTGTTCTATTATAACTTTCGTCACAGTTCGAACATCTCGTCAACAGACGCACCGAGGTACACCTTCAACGTCCTTCTTGTGGCTGGAAGAATTCGCGCCTTGACCATGGGCTCGGTACCCTCCGCTCCCAACTTGTCGTACGCCTGAAAACGATGGCAGCCCCCAAAAGCAAAGTAGTAGCTCTTCCCCTGTTCTCTCACCAAGAAGACGTCAATCGGAGGCAACTCACCGGACGTGATGTTCTCCAAACTGCAGGTGGCTGATGCCTTAGGCACACCCTTCAAGGTGGAGACCATGGCATCGATCTTCGAGTGATCTAGAACAGGAGGTATAGGTCTTCTGATCTGGCTCAACGGCACATACTCTTCTTTGAGGTTTGACGATTGCAACGACATTACTTGTCCAGGACCTGCAGTGGCATCTTTAAGTGCCGATTGCGAATTTCTAAGCTGTGAGGCCGAGATCAGCGGTGTGCAGGTGCTTATTAAGACCAAACGCTTTCCTGAAGCGTTGTATGGTTACAAAGCACGAACGCAGCATGGCCAAAATAATAAATATTTTGTACGTAAAGTGTCAAGAGGATGTCGATGGTGTGGGTCAAGTTAATGTCAGTGAGCGTTGTATTATACCGTTCGCTATGTTAACTAGACTTATGCTACTTTGACTGCCTCCTGTCAACTGATCATCTTTTGTTTTCGCGCTTAGCACCATATTTTCAGTATCATGTAGCGACTAGTATTTTCAGTTACATGGTACCGACTAGACGGAAGCGCGGCTTCGCAAGGAGTCGCTAATTACTTCATAATATATGTCGCGTCGTATATCGGCCCGAGAGCGCAAAGAACTGTCCCGACTAGTACAGTGGCAAAGATGACACGACTCCGGTGGTGGTGCTAACCATCACGTCATTTTTGGGCTCCACTGATGGTTCAGATAATGGCGTCCGCCGAGGTAGGCGGGGCACACAACCCGCAGACGCAGCTGTGTGCAGCGCATTGTTCAACATTCGCCGACCTCGGAGTAGTGCCGAGCCAGATCTGACCCCGGAACTCGTATTAGTACAAAGTGATTTCATACTCTAGGCACTATCTATCTTGACCTTCGATCCGGCCCATGTTCCACCCCCCTTCGATTCCTGCACTTCTCTGACATCCATATAAGGAGACCGTTGCCTGCCATACCCAAAGTTGGCTTATCTATTTCATCTATGCTACCCCTCCTACTAATACCTTTGGCACTTGCGTGCTTTGTTCCTCTTCGAACAGGGTCCCCGAAAGGGACGCAAGTGCTGCTCTTCGCTTTGGTGGCTCTTCTGGCTATAGGGTTTTTTGCTTTCATGCCAGAGCTTGCTCGAGAAAGCGCCCCCTTCCACACCTACCCTGACCTGGAGATCGCTTTTCTCGGGTGCTCGATCCATGTCTCGGGTTTCGACTTCTGCAACAGAAGCTCATACCCCTCCGGTTACTTTTATGACGGAGAATGTTTTTGCAACAACGAAAACTCCGTGGCAACGTTGGCCCACTGCTACAGTGTTGCCTACCCCGAACAGATGCCAAAATTCATGGAAAAGTGCAATACCCAGTACAACGGAACGTTGACTCCGGCCAAGATCGAAGACGCACTAGCCTTTTACGAGGAGCATGCTCGTACTCCCGAAGATGAAGCCATCAACTCCTCCGAGGTTCACATTCAGCGTCGTCCGATGCGGACCCCCAAGAAGGTCTTTGCTCCGGTCCGTGTCACGGACGCAAAGATTTTGTTGTACAGAGCAACGTACGACCAGTTTCTCGGCAATTACAACCGCTCCATTCGCTATGGAATTTACTTGGTGGCTTTCCTTCTCGCGATTATGGTGATTGTTGCAGTGGGGAACTGGGGTAAGGTTCTCGTTCCTGCCATTTTCAAGCGTATGAATGGCCCGCTTGTGAACGCTCTACGCCGCCACGTGACGCTTCCAGCTCTAGTTGGAAAGCTGAGGACAGACGAGCGCCGCTTCCTCTGGATATTGGACCATCTTGCTCCCACCAGAGCAGAAACGCTCATATTGGTTGCTTTCACTGGCTTGGTGATTTATTTGGCCAACGTGAATATTCATTACGTGGAAGGGGACCCATTTTTCCACACTCGGGCGGCCGCGTACCAACGGTACTATGCTGTTCGCACGGGTATCTTTGCAAGCTACCTCATGCCGTTTTCGGTCTTGTTTGCGGGCAGAAACAACCTTCTTCAGTGGTTCACGAAGTGGGAGTACTCTACGTTTGTGATGTTGCACAGGTGGATTTCTAGAATCCTAGTAATAATGATCATCATCCACTCGCTATGCTACGCAGAGCTTTTGCGGAGCCGGAGACATCACATTCGCGGATACATCTATTGGGGAGTGTTAGGGTTCTACTCAGGGGTCATCATATTGATTCACAGCTTGCTTGTGTTGCGCAGAAAGTGGTACGAAGTGTTTCTCGTGCTGCACATCGTTCTTGCTTTGGCTTTCTTGGTCGGCGCATGGTTTCACGTCAAAGACCTTTACTTTTTGTGGTTTTACTACTGCTCAGCGTGGTTGTGGGTTTTGGATAGAGCGATCCGTGTTCACAGTCTTTGCCAATTCGGCTTCCCCGTGGCTAAGGTGCAGCTCTACGAGAACGAATGTTTGAAGGTGAGAGTACCAAAGCCACCAGGATTTCGTGCCGAAGGAGGCGGACACTGTTTTCTTCATTTTGTCACCTGGTGGTGTTTCTGGCAATCACATCCATTCACCTACACGGAGATCGGCTCCGACATTGTCTTTTACGTCAAGGTGAAAAATGGAGTAACGGACTCACTTCGCAAATACCTTGAGTCGAACCCAGAAAAGGCTGCATACATAAGAGTGGCGGTCGAGGGAAGTTACGGCGAAGCAACTCCTGCATTCCGCTACGATTCCAGCGTGTTCGTCGCTGGTGGTAACGGAATTCCCGGTATCTATGCGGAAGCCCTTCAAGTTCTCAAGCACACGCGCGAGACAAAGCGGATCAAGATAATATGGGTGGTACGTGATTATCACTCTCTTCTATGGTTCTTTGAAGAGTTGGAGGAGCTCAAAGATATTCCTATAGAAACGGATGTCTATGTGACGCGACCAACCTCGAGACTCACCGGCCCCGTATCTGACAAACTGGCTTTGTTGCAGAACACATATACCCACAACAACTACTACTCGTCTGGAGTGAACGAGGATCCTATCGATCATCTTAAAAGGCGACTTTCACATGTCAAATTTTTAGAGGGAAGGCCAGACATCCAGAAGATCGTTGAGTCCAGCGTCGAGCAATCCCCACGGTCTACTTGTTTCGTTTCATGCGGTCACCCCAAGATGGTTGATGAGTTGAGACATGAAGTTGTTCATGTAATTGGCAAGGGTACTCTGCGGGTGGATTACTTTGAGCAGTTGCAAGTCTGGGCTTAATTATATACTCACTTATTTATAGCATTTAGGGAAATAATGCGCATACCGGATATCAAGTAATCATATATGTACTGTACGAAGCGAAATTGCAAATTTTAAGGAAACTGTGTATCGTTGGGTAACTGTACTTGAATCTTCATTAGAAGACGTTACTAAAATTTCTTTCGTTCGAAGTCAGCCTTTATGGCCAAGTTGGTAAGGCACCTCACTAGTAATGAGGAGATCGTCAGTTCGAATCTGGCTGAAGGCATTTTTTTCTCATCGCGGTCTACTCCACATTATATCATCTTCACGGCTTGCACCAATCTTTTTTTTTACAAAACCGTTCATGTCCATATCCCTTCCGCCAAATCTTGCAACCGAAACGGTTAGCAATGCGGACTCCAAGGTAGCAGAGAAACAAGTCACGTCTTCCGACATTTTACAACATGCTCAGGACATCAAGCTGGGATCCTTCAAGAAGCCACAACAGACCATTCTAGACTTGGATGAGCTCAGACTGTTTCAACTAAGTAAAAGGCGGGACTATGAACAACAACTCAACAAGAATAGGCTCAACTACGGCCAGTGGATGCGATATGCCAAGTGGGAAATCAACCACAACCATGATTTCAAAAGGGCCAGGTCTATCATGGAGAGAGCGCTCGACGTGAACTCCCAACACGTTCCATTTTGGGTTCGTTACATTGAGTTGGAGCTCCTACATAAGAATGCCAACCATGCTCGCAATATACTCGAAAGAGCGGTCACGACGCTACCCCAAACTGATAAGTTGTGGTATATGTACGTACAAACAGAAGAATTTCTTGGAAACTTCCGAGGAGTCAGACTGATCTTTGAGAGGTGGCTCGAGTGGCATCCTCCTAAAGCTGTGTGGGATTCATATATCGCTTTTGAAGTGCGCTACAACGAGCACGAAAACGCACGTAGCATCTACTTGCGCTACGTGACCGAGTTTCCCGATACCGAGGTGTGGTATAAATGGATATCATTTGAGAAGTCTGTTCCCACTATCAGCGACATCCAACTGGCAAGGATCAGAGGTGTCTTTGAATGTGCAGTTGACACTCTACTACTGAGTTCAAAGAACGAACAGGACTTGGTCATCCCTCAAGTTATTGCTTCGTGGGCAGAGTGGGAAGCGTCACAAAAGGAGTTCGGACGGGCCGAAGCAATCTACAAACTCGCCATTGAAAAGGACTTTCTTCTGAAGGAACAAAAGAGTGCGGTTTTGAGGGGTTTCTCGGATTTCCAGAAGAATTATGGCGCAGGCGAGGGGACAGAGTCATCGTTACGTTTGAAGCGAAAACTCCAATATGAAAAGGATGTTGCAAGCGATCCCCATGACTACGACGCATGGTGGGAGTACATCAAATTGGAAGAAAGTGCGATGGGCAACTCAGAGGTGGAGAGGTTACTTCGTGCCGCAGTTCTGAATGTGCCGAAAGAGACAAATAAGCTGATATCGTGGAGACGCTACGTATTTTTGTGGATCAAGCTCGCGCTTCTCGCCGAATTTGCATTGCAAGACAACGAGAAAGCTCGGAGCGTGTGGAACGAGGCACTCAAGGCGTGCTCTAGCCCCAACTTTACACTTGGCAAACTTTGGACGATGTTTTCAGACTTTGAGATACGCAGAGACAATTTGAGTGATGCTCGCAAGATCTTGGGCAGGGCCATCGGAGTGAGCAGCAAAAGGGCACCAAAAAGAAAGATTTTTGCCCATTACATTGCTCTAGAACGCAAATTGGGAGAGTGGGATCGCGTGCGCAAGTTGTATGAGAAGTGGCTCGAAGTGTGCCTCGCGTTCCAATCAGATGTCTTGCTGGTATTCGAAGAATACGTTGAGTTTGAGAACTCCTTGGAGGAAGCAGATCGCGTCGATGCACTTTACAAGTTGGCACTTTCCAATAAAGACGTTTTTGCCGACTCGGCTACTATCTTATCGGAGTACATTGAGTTCCTCAAAGGTGAGTTCCGCTACGACGAGGCGCGGGTCGCGCTCCGTGAAGCTACTAACAGTGACCCTACAGGGTGGATCACGCTTGCACTCTTCGAGTCGAGTGTTTTGTCGCCCGAGCAATTGAAGCAGCTCGAGGAGGCCGAAGCCGAAGAAGTGGAGTTCAAGATTGAAGATTTCCACCGTAAGCAAACTCGTGCCGTATTCAACGAGGCATACACTTTGATGAAAGCTGATGAAGATGGCGCGAGCGCTGTCGTTCTTCTTGAGTCGTGGAAGGAGTACGAAAAGGCTCACGGCACCGAGGAAGAGGTGAAGAAGGTGGACGACAAGATGCCGCAAGAAGTCATCACCAGAAAGACCGTTGACGGCGTCGAGGAGGTGCGTCGTGAGTATGTCTTCCCTCAAGTCAAGCCCAACTTAAGCAAGTTCCTCGCCAACGCAAAGAAGTTTGCCATGGCGAATTGAGCGAGCGACACATCGAAAACGAGCGTATGAAATCCGCTGCCCCGACAAGGCCAGCGGTCTCCTTTGATCTGGCCAGCAATCTCGCTTGGATAACAGTGCCGCTTGGCAATGAGATTACGATTACACTACACTAGTCCGCCAAGTCATTCCATTATTATTCCATCAATTACCACCACGCAAGGTCAACACCAAGTGCAAAGAGGTGCCCGGCTGGATGCCCGACTGTTCCACCGTGATCTCGTCGTCCAATTGCGAACCGTTGAAAATGAGCCGCTGCTGCGCGGGCGGGATTCCTTCTTTTTCTTCCATCATTTCCTTGATGCGGATCACCTTATCGGTGGGCTCCACGTCTACCGGGATGTCTCTTCCTGTCAACGTTTTGACTTTGACTTGCATGGGTAGTGTGGAGTAGGATGGATGGACTTGTCTCAACTTCGCGTGGTGGGTGTGCAGGAGCATCTCATCTGCAACCATGCTACCGACTCCTATCGTGAAAGACCTTGACGAGCGAGTTTATGAGCCTGCAGAGGACTCGTTTCTTCTCCTCGACTGTCTAGAGGCCCGGATCGCACATCTCCAAGCGCGGAAGTATCCCGTGGTGTGCGAGATTGGCACTGGCTCGGGCATCGTCACTACGTTCCTCAAGAAGCATGTCTTTCCCTATGGGGTTTTTCTTGCCACGGACTTGAACCCTACGGCGTGCGCGACGGCACTAGCCACAGTGGCACGCAACGACGAGCTGTCATTCAACAGCGTAGAAGCTCTCCAGATGAGTCTCACAACCGGGATCAAAGCCCGGTCCATAGACGTGCTCGTGTTCAATCCGCCATATGTGCCCGCAGAAGAGGTGCCAGAGATCCCCGAAACTGTTGGGGACGACCGGTGGCTCGACTTGGCGTTGCTTGGCGGCGATGACGGCATGGTTGTCACCTGGAAGGTGTTGGACAACTTGGACGACATCTTGGCCGACGGCGGCGTGGCGTTCATCCTTTTCTGTGCGCGAAACAAGCCCGACGACGTGGCAAAAACGATGAGGGCCCGTGGGTGGTCCGTGGAGACAGTGGAGCAGCGCAAGGCTGGCTGGGAGGTGCTTTCGGTATTGGAGATCTCGAGACGATCTCCAACATAGACAACTGAGCCAGCAAAGAGGACAGCATAGGCGAACAGCATGAACAGACAGCATGAACAGACAGCATAGACAGAGAGCAAGCGACAGAGAACAAAAGGTCAAGCAGAATGCCTGACAGACTAGCATGAGAGGAAGGTTGTGAGGACAAGACGACAGAGGAAGCATGGGATGAGACATAGACAACAATAAGCATAGGAGAGGACGTAGACTACACTTCTGTATCGACATCCGGCTTCATGAACCTGTAGTTAGGCGAGCCTGTTGGTGTGCCTTTTTAGACCTCTACAGGTGCGAACATCAATCTCATCTCCACACTCACCATGCCAGAGAGAGGCCGCACAAAGTGGACTGGGTCCAAGGCCCGATTCAAAGAGATGGGCGGAACAAAGTTCGATACAATCATCACGGGCCACCTCACCCAGGAACAGCTATCTGCGTACCAGCAGTACTTTCGAATCGAAGAGATCTCCGACCTCTTGCGCCGTGGAGCCAAGAACACGTTGGTCAAGCTGATGCCGTCTTACAATGCGGAGAACTTCCAGCGGGACCCCTCGCCTCCGCCGCAATATGACCAGAGCGGAAACAGAACGAATACGAGAGAAACCCGACTCTTTGAGCAGCTCGAGAAGGAAAGACACAACCTCGTGGAGATTGCCGTCACCACCATCAAGAACTACGACCCGCCCGGCGACTACCAGAAGCCGGCGAAAACGTCCGAAAAGCTCTACATCCCGATCAAGGACTACCCCGACATCAACTTCGTGGGCTTGCTTTTGGGCCCGCGAGGCAACACGTTGCGCCAGCTTCAAGAAGATTCGGGCGCCAAGCTTGCGATCCGAGGAAAAGGCTCGGTCAAGGACGGCAAGCTGGATACGTCGGGCGAGGACGAGCTTCATGTGCTCATCTCGGCCGACACCTCAGCCAAGATCCACCATGCCATCAAGCTCACGAACGAGGTCATCGAGAAGGCCATTTCGTCTCCTGCGGGCCAGAACGACATGAAGCGTGACCAGCTCCGAGAATTGGCCATACTCAACGGTACGCTACGCGAGACTAAACCTTACGTGCCTCCAGAGATGTTCGACTCGCAGAGACGGCCTCCGGGCAGAGACCTCGGGCTGATTGTATGCCGCATCTGCGGCAACGTTGGCCACTACTCGAGAGACTGTAAGATGCGTGACGAAAGAGACAGGAGAGACGATAGGAGAGATGACAGGAGAGAAGAGAGGGACGACAGGAAAGACAGAAGAGACGACCGAGGCGAGTTCGACTCCTACAGTCCCAAAAGAGCATACGACCAGGGGTCACAGCCTTGGAAGCGGCCGAAGGTCGACCTGTGGGTGCCTCCCTGGATGCCAACGTCTGCCCCGCCCGGACACGCAGCCTACAATCAGCAAAACTACTACCCACCTCCCCCAAACAACTACCCACCTCCCTCAAGCACACTGGCGCCTCCACCTCGGCATACCACGTTGCCTCCGCCACCTTCGTCGTCCTTCCCACCAGCGCCAACAACTGTGCGCCCACCTCCCGGCTCGGCAACGTTTGCGCCACCCCCACCGACGTTCGCTCCACCCCCACCGACATCAACGCAGAATGTACCGCCTCCACCAGGTGCCCGTCCTCCACCTCCTCCGACTACTGGTACGGCTCCACCTCCTCCAACTACTGGTACGGCTCCACCTCCTCCCACTCCCGTTACCGCTCCACCACCACCACCGTCTCTGAAGCAGCCACCACCACCTCCTTCGTGAACAGTGCTGATTGTACAGGTCTCATCTTGATAGCTAGATAGACACTCTCATCTAGGGCCTCATCGATGAGAACCTAGTGTCGCCCGTTTCTCTTTGCGACCACGTGAAGGGAACTTGAGCTACTACACGTGGAGCATAGTCAACGCTACATCGAGCTCCTGCAAAGATGGTTCTTTTGCAATGGGCATTAATGTCATTGCGCTCGATATCTCTTGTACTGCCCGATAGTGAGGAGACTCAAGGATTCGGCTCACATTGTCAACCAGAGGCACTCACAGATGCCAGATTGAAAGCGAGGAATCTAATGTGTCGTGTTGTACGAGTTATGTGAGGCAACTAATACAGTTCTAGCTTCTACACGAAATAGTAACCTAATGTATGAACTAAACTGCTTCAACTTCAGACATACTCAACCTCAATCTCATCTTAGTGTTTGTAACCTTCTTCTTCTCCTTGATGAGAATGTTTTTGAGCTTTGCAACGTCAGCACCCAAGTGTAGGTTCCTGAATCTCGCTCCCATGTCATCCTCTGGAGTCTGTTCTTTTTGGAGCAAAGACTTCACTTGCTTTTCCAACTTCTCGTGGACAGAAATTATACTAGGCTTTTCCTCGTCACCCACAGAAATCACCTTATTGATCTCGTTAATTTCTTTGAACCACTCCTTCTCCGCCTTGGATATTGGCAACTCTAGAGACGCCTTATGCTTCTCGAACCTTTCGAAAAACTTAGTGTGCAAACTCTCTTGTCTTTTCAATAAGCTTTCCTGGCGAAGCTTCAACTTTTCGATTCTTTCTTCGTTGTCCAGGATCTTCAGTGCATCTTCGATCGATGCAAACGCAGAATCGAGGTCTTGAGTTTGCAAACTGAGCTCCTCAGCCTGAATAGCAATCTTTGCCTGGAGCATCACCATGAACTTTGTGAGATTGCTGATATTTTGACCCACCGTCAAGGTTAATTGATGCACTTTTTCCAAATACGTCACGCTCGTCAGATCGAAGCCCGCCAACTTGGGTAACATCTTCGATGCACCAGACAAAACGATCTGCAATTCCTCCGCTGGTATAATGCTGTCTGCTTTCTTGAAGGTGTCGGTGTTTTTTAGCAACTTAGACTTTGTTTCTTCAACAGATGGTAATGCAGTCGATGGCGAGGAGAAGTTCTCGACTTGAAAGACTGTGGCTGGGTTGTGCTCCGAGAGCGCAACTACGTAAGTTCCACTCCCTTCTATGACGTCGCGGACAAATGCATATGCCGAGGCTCCAGCAGTGCTGAACTTCCGATACTTTACTTCGAAGGCAGTATCTTCAGACGCCAAAATCGATGCTGTTGCTTCAGAAGTATCGCAGATCAACGCATCGCCGTCAGCGGCCACCAAGAAATGAGATTCGTCGAGGTTCTGTAACGTGAGGTGCTTAGGCAGTTTGTAGTGAATGTCCGAAAGCTCAACGGCAATGGTGGATAGCGAGCTGTAATTTTGACGGAAATATTCAATGAGCTTCAACTTCAAGTTGTGGAGCCCAAGATGCTCGTTGTATATGGCTAGTAGCAGGTCGTATTCATCGTCATGTGCGTCTTCTTCAGAGTCGGAAAGAACAACAAACCCGAACCCGCGTGAGGGCTTGGCGTACTTTTCCTCTTTTGGGGGCTTAATCGCCCGAGTTGGCTTCTTCGGTGGCTCGAACGAACAGCTGGGCTCCTCATAGTCCATTATAAGCGACTGGAATTGACCAAGATAGGTCAACAATGCATTTCCCGAGCCATCTCTGTGCGCTGAAACCAAAATGGTAGCCACATCATTGTTGCTGATCAGCAATACCTGCGCATTTGGCCCCGTGAAAGCTAGCGGGCCCTGCAATTTGTGATGCGGCACATTGCCAATAACAAGGTCAACTTCGTCGTCCGGACCAAGCTCTCGGTACAACGTTGAGGAAATATGCTTTTCAAGTGACGATGCGAACAGGAATTGCTTCAGTAGCATCGCCACATGCTCGCTTTCACGCAAGGCAGCGGGAGGAAACTCTGCAGAGACACGATTGATGGCGTCCTCGCAGTCGCGGTAGAAGGCGAACACTTGCAGTTTGGTGGCCCTTATCCGGGAGTTTTCGAACAAGAACGGGTAAATGGCGAAGATCTCACCGCTCTCGGCGATGATGTACAAGGTGATAAGTCCTGCTAGGGTGGACTTTGAGCCAAATGTGATGCTCAGGATTGTCTTTCCTCGAAGAGCGTCATAATTGTCCAAAGGAAGCTTGAGCAAAGGCTCAGAGGTGGATATGACAATGTCGAAAAGTAATAACTCCTTCTCTGTCAAAACGACAAGCACTGAGTCGCTTGGGCTTGCCGGGTGCCATAACACGGATTTGATGTTGTGTTCGAAAGGAGCTAACGTATGCACATGAGCGTTCAAAATGACTTCTGGCGACTCGAAGTCGGTGAGCTCTTTGGTGCTAACTACCGAAACCACATTCACGGAGACAATAGCGAGTAGGGACTCAGAGTTGTTCAAACGAAGCTCCTTAATTTCTTCCAGAGAGCTCTCTGGAGCTAGGAGCTTGAAGAAGTTTTTCCTGGCGTTCACTAGCGAAGTCTTGAAGATTCTCAGGGAACCCAAGAAGACTTGGTCGCCTTTCACGGCCACAACAGGTTCCCCATCAGCGAAGCTCTTGAATATATTGAGGTCAGCCAAAAGTGAAGCAAAAGCAGACATCGCAGTCAATTGTGAGTATGAGGGTGGCAGACGATCCGTGGTGGCAGATATAATTGAGTCTAAGTTTATATGGTGTGCACAGTTTTCTACTTACTGTATGCATGGACGGATGAGAGAAAGAACAATTAACTCCACAAGGATATATGGCGTGTAAACTACATTTTTTATTCTTCTCAGGAATGCATAGGTGCTCATCTTTGGTTGTTGCCCACATTGCTGCTTTATGTTGAGTCAATCGGTTTTCTCTCTTGGGCCACTTCACGGTAGGATGGCGAGGGAGCTCTACGGAAAGTGAATTCGAAGTCTAAAATCACGATAGATGATGCTAAATTTCAGTATGAAAGGAGAATTATAATATATAAGGGAACAGTCGGCCGGCAAAGTCACCCAGCGGAATTCCTCAGAGCTGGTTCCACACATTTTGCAACCACCGACAAGGTAGATAAGTGAAGGTCGCTGGCTGTACACACTTTGCAACGATCGACAATGTTGAAAGGTGGAAGCTCACCGCTGATAATTCTCTAAATCATCCGATATTATCATTCCAGTAGGCTTCACTATTGCTTATCTCGGTTGTGGATGCGCCTGGCATCATGTCATGGAGATACAATATCGATTGGGGAACTTGGGGCAGACCAGGCTGTCCGCGAGATATCACGCTCGAACGGTCTTCGCCTTTCATCCATCTCTGGCGAATTTGTTTGAGGAGGCTGTACTGGTCCGTGCCAACCGCTGTTGATTCGACATTAGGGACGCTTCCGGTGACAACAGGGACCAAAGTACCCACAACGGGGGAGCGAAGCTCGACAGTCTCAGGCGATGCTGCCAGTTTATTCTTTCTGCCGAAATTGGATTTAAAAAACCGCTTTATTTTCTCTCTACGTGCACCCTTGACTCGGGAGGGTCTGGATAGAGGTTGCGCCGCCGGAGGCTGAATGGCTTTCCCCGAATTGAACCACCACCAGACCAACAGTCTTGCTTCACCCTTGTTCATTGGAAGCTGTGAAAAATATTGAATTGTGGTAAAGAGAGGGTTATTTGAATATCGCGTGTCTGCTTTGTACCACTCACAGTTAGCGCCGACTGAATTTTTCACTTTACTAACTACTAAAGCTCTTGAGCATTTTTTTATCTCTCTATTCACTGGTAACGCTCTTGGGCGTTTTTTTCTTTCTTGTGCTTACTTTTACGCCTCTGTTCACCCGGGTAGACCCAAGAATTTGGCCGGCGATTTTTTGGAAAGCGTGGAGCACTTGACTTTGATACTTTAAGCGGTCTTGAATCTCATTCTCTAGCATTCTCTCGTTCTTTTGATGCAGAGACAAGAGCTCACGCACAGCCATTAGAAGGAAGTTGCAGAGGATGGTTGCTATTGCCTGACTGTCTACAGTGATGATTTTCACTCTTGAAAAGTCGTAGTAGGTTTGAGTGAACAGCTCGGTGGATTCAGGTTGGAACACCGGAGCCAACGCCTCGAATGTACCCTTGACCAACTTTTTGAAAGTCTCAACTGCAAACAGATTCGAGGTTTTCAAGTCCTGTAGCTCCTTTGCCTTTTCTGCCTCATTGTGAACGGATGTGGAGAAGTCTCGCTTCATTTTGCTCACGAGGGTGTTGGAACTCTGAACTTGCGCGGTTAGGGCGCCGAGTTTAGACTTTGAGGTCTCCAATTGCAAGCGTAGCGCCTTATTATCGCTTTCCAGTTTCGCGAAGGAAGCTTCTAGCTCAGCTTTTAGGGTTTCAGATTGCTGCTTCCATTGTAGCTTTTCATTCTTAAGACTCTCGAGTTCTGGGGAGTTATTCGTGATCTCCTGGAGTTTGACTTCCAAAGTCGTAACGCATAGCTCTTTCTCGGCAAGCTTGGCATTCAAATCCTCAATTAGAGCCTCGCTCTTCAATCTCGAAGATTGAAGAAGCTTACACTTTGCTTGCAACTCCATGATTTCCTGGCGACATGCTTCGTACTCCTGAGTTTGGAAGCGTTCCAATTCTTTGGCTCGCTGGCTCTGAGCTTGGATCTGACTCATCAACGCCTGCTTTTCCTGGCTCCACATGTCTCCAAACTCACGAACAAAGCACGTGTGAACTCTTTCGGCCTCGGCGTGCTCACTCTTGAGCTGTTCGACTTGGCTGCGAAGAGACTCCATCGTTGTGCTGGACTCTAACTTGTGCTGTTCCAAGAGCAAGGTCAGCTGGTGGCTTTCTTCTTCAATGGTCTTCACACTAAGGGCAAATCTCTCGAGCTCTCTGTCCTTCTCTTTCACCAATGAAGTCAACCGCTGAATCTCATCCTCGGCCGCTTTTAGTGACGCGGAAGCAGAGCCTGAGGATTTTGCATCAAAGCTCTTGAAGGAGTCCAGAGACGAGGAGAGTGACTGGACCTGGAACTTGAGCCGCTTGTTCTCCGTCTTTGCCTTGGCATATCGCTTCCTCTCCAGATCCAATCTTGTTTTCGAGTCTTCAAGTCCGGTGAGAATTAGAGTTCGGAGCTGTGCGTCATCTTGGGCGTACTCCTCTTGGACTTCCAAGTCGACAAGCGAACACACCTTCTCATAGATCTCGTAGAGAATTGAGGGCAAAATTTGGCTTTCTTTAGCTGGCTCGTCGTCCAACGATTCTTCATTCGAGAAGAGATCTTCCAACTTTGCAGCCACCCGTTCTCTTGAATCGCCCTCAATTTCGTCGTCCGAGGCAGTTGGAGTCGAAGTTGATGGCACGTCGCGGCGCGTGAGGGTCTCTGCTTTTTCAGAGCTCAGAGAGTCTTCACTGGCTTCGGAGGGTGACGTAATGAGGTTGGGCTCACTGGGAGAGCGGGCAAATATCCCTCGCTTTTCAGGCTTGTGCGGCCGGATGTCCAAGTCGTCGGCGAAGTGCACAGACTTGCTCTTTGGGAGGCGGAAAGTGCTGTCGTTGTTTGCACGAAAGTGGAACGAAAAGCTGCGGGACTTTGTCATGGTCAGCCTCTTGTCGAAGGGGTCAAGCGTTGCGGTGCTGGAGTCCTTGGTGGGCAGCTCCCACTTGAGAGGGGACTTGAAAAAGTGGCGCTTCTCAGCGGCTTTGGGAAGGTCGTTGCCGGTAAGCACTTCGGAGTCGCCTGACTGAGAAGACGCAGTCAGGAGTTTGGACGATGCCGCCGGGAAGATCTTCTTGAACATGTTTTGTGGCTGCAACTTTTCGCACCCAAACATGCCCCCATCAACAGTAAGCACAACCATGGAGATGGAAGGACAGAACTACATAAATAAATCTCATTGACATTCGTCACAATGTCCACGGGCTACACTGTTTCTACGCCAGGCAGAGACACCCTGCTCAATCGTATTCATCGCGTGAATATCCTCACTCATTCTCTGTGCCATGAAATAGCTCTTCAAAAGAGTATACGTCAACAAATTATAATCGAACGAGAGATATATAAAGGAAGTGTCAAATTTCGACAAGACGACCAGAGTAATCTGGTACACTGAATAGGTACGCAGAGCATAGGCACGGCGCAGATCATAACTACTACGCAGAACACAGGTACTACGCAGTGTACTGTACGAGTATACTGTACGAGAATACTTGGACGAGAATACTAGGACGGCCCATCTTTACGAATACGTGCACTTGCTAGCACTACGTGAACGAACACACTTAGACGGGTATACAGGTAGCCGGAATTACTATCGCTGCGATCGGTCGCGACAAACTTAGCAACGAAAATCGTGCAGGAGGCAGCGCAACTGGAGCCAATCTCGTAAAATTGCACCCGTCCACATACATGCCTCTTCTCTTCCTCTTCTCTTTACCAATAAATTCTCTTCTCGTCTCGTCACCCCCAATGTGCTGGGAATGCAGCATTTTGTTCCGACACGCCCCTTGGGTCCTGGGCCCTTGACATCTGCAGAGATCTGCCCAAGCTGTGCCGATAGCAGGGCGCGCGCGACCCAAAAAAGTCACACATATCAACTACCGTGTAGCGCCAGCTCCATCTTTGTCTCCCCCACGCGTCCCCTCTGCGCGTCCTTCCTGCCCTAATCCAGGCACCGTTGTCCTCCCCCAGGCGCACTTCCCCTTGGCGTCTTTTCCGCGTCTTCCCCGCCGCACCCTACTTCCAGCGCGTGCCCCACCAACCCCATGGGTGCTTGCTGCTCTTGTTTGTCGCTGTCCGGCAGCGACAGCAGATACCCGCCGCTCCTATTGGCGGAGAATGAGCGCGAGGCCATTTCCGCGCTCCTCCAGTACTTGGAAAACCGCTCCGACGTGGACTTCTTCAGCAACGGGCCGCTCCGCCTGTTGCTGACGCTCGTGTACTCGGAGAACATCGACTTGCAGCGCAGCGCCGCGTTGGCGTTCGCGGAGATCACCGAGAAAGACGTGCGCGAGGTGAACCGCGACGTGTTGGAGCCCATTCTCATTCTCTTGCAGTCCAACGACACCGAGGTGCAGCGTGCCGCGTGCGGCGCGTTGGGCAACTTGGCGGTCAACAACGAGAACAAGACGTTGATCGCGGAGATGGGCGGCATCGAGCCGTTGATCCGCCAGATGATGTCGTCCAACATCGAGGTGCAGTGCAACGCCGTGGGCTGCATCACCAACTTGGCCACCCAGGACGAGAACAAGTCGCGCATCGCCAAGAGCGGCGCGTTGATCCCGTTGACCAAGTTGGCCAAGTCCAAGGACATCCGCGTGCAGCGCAACGCCACCGGCGCGTTGTTGAACATGACGCACTCGTTCGAGAACAGGCAGGAGTTGGTCAACGCGGGCGCCGTGCCCGTGCTCGTGTCGTTGTTGTCCAGCGACGACGCGGACGTCCAGTACTACTGCACCACCGCGTTGTCCAACATCGCCGTGGACGAGCAGAACAGAAAGAAGTTGGCCGCGACCGAGCCCAAGTTGGTCAGCCAGCTCGTGGCATTGATGGACTCGCCCTCGCCCCGCGTGCAGTGCCAGGCCACGCTTGCGTTGCGTAACTTGGCGTCGGACTCGGGCTACCAGGTCGACATTGTCCGCGCGGGCGGCCTACCCCACTTGGTGCACCTCTTGACGTGCAACCACCAGCCGCTCGTGTTGGCCGCCGTGGCGTGCATCCGCAACATCTCCATCCACCCGTTGAACGAGGCGTTGATCATCGAGGCCGGCTTCTTGAAGCCGTTGGTTGGCTTGTTGGACTACAACGACCTGGAGGAAATCCAGTGCCACGCCATCTCCACGTTGCGCAACTTGGCCGCGTCCAGCGAGCGCAACAGATTGGCGTTGCTAAACGCCGGCGCGGTCGAGAAGTGCAAGGAGTTGGTGTTGCGCGTGCCGTTGTCCGTGCAGCTGGAGATCTCTGCATGCTTCGCGATTTTGGCCTTGGCCGACGATTTGAAGCCCAAGTTGTATGAAAACCACATCATCGACGTGTTGATTCCGTTGACGTTCAGCGAGAACGGTGAGGTGTGCGGCAACTCCGCCGCCGCGTTGGCAAACTTGTGCTCGCGGGTGTCCGACGAGCACGAGGACTACATCCTTGACAACTGGTCGCAACCTAGCGAAGGAATCTACGGCTTCTTGATCAGGTTCTTGAGAAGCGGCAGCGCCACCTTCGAGCACATTGCGTTGTGGACCATCTTGCAGTTGTTGGAGTCCAACAACAGCGAAATCCAGGCATTGATCAAGGAGAACGAGTCTATTTTATCTGGCATAAAGAACTTGAGCGAGTCTCAGCAAAGCAGCGTGATTGTGAACAACACAGACCTGAATGAGTTTGACGATCCCAAGGTCGAGTTGTTCAACTTGACGCAGCAGATTTTGCAGATTTTGGGATGAGACGCACAAGCCGGTGAACGCAGACTCGAGTGAGAGCGAAGCAGCTAGAGTGAAAAATAGAAGATTGACGGCCTTTGTGCGCTCCGTAAGAGTGGCTTATACTTCGACCTAATTAGCTAAATTCATGTAATATTTCTATGCTAGCTCCTCTCTCGCGGCAGTCTTTGGCTCCACTACCTTCTCTGGCTGTAACAGAACATGCTCCAATTCCTCGGCCAACTTATCCATCTCTGGCAACTCTGGTAACTGCGGCAAAGCATCTAGTCCCTTTGAGCTCGTGTCCACATGTTCGGCCACGGCTTCCTTATCCGCTTTGGGCTCGGCTGCCTTGTTTGCTTCGGCCCCGGCTTCCTTGGCTTCCTTGATTTCCTTGGCTTCCTTTGCCTTCTCATCTCTCTCCAAAAGTAGCAACTCCTCGTCAACCTCTGCGTCCTCAACAGGCGTTAGGGCCAAAGCCGACGACACCTCGTCGGTCATTTCGATCTGCTCCTCGAGCTCGTCTCTCACAGAGTTCACCTCCTCAATGGAAACACGATTGTTGAAGGATGAAAGCACGGACTGCGCGGCCTTGAGAGACTCCACAATGCCGAGATTGGCCCTTGCGTCGTCGATCTTCTCCAAAACGAGATTGAGCTGAGTGAGCACCTCGGCCGACTTGTTGAGCAGCCTGGTCACCTGGCGTTTTTGGATCAAGACGTTTTTGAGCCGGTCGTCCTTCGTCTTGGCCTTGACGAGCTGCGCAATGCGCTCTGGGATGTCCACGTCTAGTTTCTGCTCAAGCACCTTTGCTCGCGCATTGATGTCAGAGATGTTTGCTTTGATTTTAATGATGCCTCGGTCTTCTTCGGTGAGAGCCGCCCGATCGAGCTTGATGAAGGTGTCGCCTTCGTGTTTCTCGACTGTGATTCTGCCTGTATCACGACTGAGATACACAAGAAGAGCAGCAAGGTCCACCTCAGAAAGATTGGGCTCCACTGCATGTGCGGCAGCCGCAAACAATTCGGTGCTTAGTAACTTGGCCGAGTATGTCCCTTGGGCGTCCGCCTGTTTTTGGATGCCTGACCCAATTCTGTCACCCACCTCCACCAAAGAGTTCCAACTGAGGTAGTAGTCGTCCACCAACTTTCCCAGGCCATCAGCAGCAGCAAAGCTGCTAAGCTTGACGCCGCTCCACGCTCGCAGAGCCCATCGTATTGGCGATATGTAGTCGGCCAACGAGCTGGACTTGACCTGCCAATTCTTGTAGATCGACCACGGCACGAACTTCCCCTCGTGGACCTGCGATGCGAGAACAATTCCGAGTGCTTTGGGCTCGCCGAAATTGTTGATTCGAAAGGCGGCAGCAAGCCTTGCTCCTGGAAGGCTGATGCTGGAGTGGAACGTGTGCTCAATGAGGGTAGCCGAGAGAAGGTCTACCCAAGCTTGCACATTGGCTTCAAAGCCTTCTGGGTTGATGTCCCGGAGATGCGAGAAGTCTGAATATAGAGAGGGGAGCCTAGACTCCTTGAAGGCGGAGACTTTGGAGAAGACCTCCATGACGATAAGCGATTGCGAAATGCGATGGGCAGGAACATCTATAACTGGCACCCCACAATCTACCCGGGCAGGACCCACGATCTATATACCGAGGGTAAGGATATGCTACTAATTGATGTCGTAATGGTGTTAATGGATGTCGTAAACTTCTTTGCTGGTGTTGTATACTGTGTCGTCTACGTCTATGCTACTTGATCTCGAGTTTCTCCAACAGAAGCTCGATCTGGTCCCTCAACCCGTCCACCACGTCCAATATCGCCGTGGACGCAGGCGAGTCGGCGTGCTCGTCAAAGAAGCACTCGCCGTTGTCGCACGCTCGTCCGATCCGTGGATCGAGCGGAACAGCGCCCAAGAACGGAATGTTCATGTCCTTACACAACTGCTCGCCGCCGCCAGTGGTGGGCTTGAAGATCTTGGACTCGCCGTGGCAGTTGGGACACACGAACCCGGACATGTTCTCCACGAGCCCGAGGATGCGGATGTTGGCCTTGCGGCAAAAGTCGATTTCCTTTCTCACGTCCAAGAGCGCAACCTCTTGGGGAGTGGTGACGATAAGTGCTCCGTCGATCCCCGCGTCCTTCATGTACGTGGTGACCGAGAGGTGCTCGTCGGACGTCCCGGGCGGCGTGTCCACAATGAGAAAGTCCAAGGACTCGCCCCAGTTGACGTCCTTCAAGAACTGCTTGATGAGGCCGTTCTTCTTCGCTCCTCGCCAGATGATGGCGGCGTCGGGGTCGGGGAGCATGAACGAGATGGACATGAGCCCGAGATTGTCCGCTACGTAGACCGGCGACCAGCCCGAGTTGGACTGGTGGATGCTCTCGCCCTCTGCTCCGAGCATGCGGGGGAGCGAAGGGCCGCAAATGTCGAGGTCCATGGCTCCGACCTCGAGGTCCTCGTCTGCAGCGAGCGCCCATGCAAGCATCGACGTGAAGGTGGACTTGCCCACACCTCCTTTGCCGGAAAGAACCAACACCTTGTGCTGGATGTTCTTGAGCCGGTCGGTTATTAGCTGCATGTCGGGGTCGGGGCCCTTCGGTAGCGACTCGCAGATGGTCTGGTTGGGGCAGCCGGCGCAGGCGTCGCCTTTGCCGGCGTCCTCGGATTCTGGGCCGGGACAGTGTTCTGGCTCCGGCGCCTTAAGCTCCACCGAGGGTGTCATCTTGTCTTGTTCGTAGTCTCGGCTGTGCACTTTCCGAAACGATTTGTGTTTTGTCGACCGGTTGCTTGTAGTTGCTTTTTTCGTCCAGTACTTGGGCTGGGATCAGTAGTATGAGGTGTCAGTGGTTGTAGTATGCGATGATGTCTTAGTAATACTATATGCGTGTGGTGTACGGGTCTAGAGCCCGGCTGCAACCAACCGACTCTCGAAGTAGCACTTTTCGTTTTCGCCCAAAGCCAAGGCGCGGATCTTATCCTTCAACTCCACGATGTCCTGCCGGTTCTCGAGCGCGATGTCGCCGATGTTCTTTGCCATGATCATCATCGAGACCTTCGTGGCGAACGAGCTCGGCTTCGTGATGAGCGCCATGTTGTTGAGCAAGTAGTTCAAGTCGTCGCCGTCGATCGCGTTCTGCGCACCGTAGGCAGCCATCACCTCAAAGTACTTGGCATATAACCCCGCACCCTGGTTCCAGTTGGGAATGATGCCTCCGCGGTCTGGGAAGCACTCGATGAGGGCCTGCAAGCGTGCAATGTCGTCTTCATCAGCGTCGGTGACAGTGGAGGGGCCGATTTCCTTGCAAATCGTGTCGTGAGCCCCTTCCCACATTTTAGCCACAATTAAAGCTTCACAGGCTCCCCAGTAGTCGTGCTTTTTCGCCTTGTCTATAGCTGTTGCCTGATACACCAAGCTGTTGGGGACCTTGAGAACGCCGACGACGAAATCCTCTTCATTGGCGCCTTCTCCGTTGATCGACTGCACATTCTCAATGACGACTTTGCTGATGAACTCTTCCGCCTTGTCGTCGCTATCAAAGGAGGCGAACACATAAATGGCTTCCTTCCACAATCCCAGGTTTTCAAGCTGTTGGCCGAAAGACTCTGCAATAAAGTCCTGAGTCCCTGAAGCGTCTGCGGGTGCACTTGTTCCAGCAATGATATGAAAAAGTATCCACTTGATGTGGTCGCTCAAGCGCGAGCGTGCAATTTCTTCAGCAGTTCTTACGAAGTCGCCCGATTTGTGGGCAACATATATGCGTAGCAAACTGCTGAAATCGTCATCTGAAGCCGACGGCAACATTTCATCAAAAATGGTCTCCAAACTCTCGACGGGGTTTCCATAAAAGAGGCGTAAACCCAACGCTACCGCGTGTGGGAGCTCCTCTGAGACTTTGTCGAAGTTCCCCGCTAGAAGGTTGTATACCTTGACGATTGGCTCAGGAACAAATTCTATGGATCCATCGAATTCCCAACTCTCGAGCTGACTATCCGCGATATTTCTGACTGCCTCGTCGTTAGAGTCAAGAAGAGTCAACAACGATGACAAATGCATGTTGTGTGAGGCAACTGCAAGTTCGACAGCACCCTTCAAGTTGCCTTTGCATATCAAGTTGAATATTGTTTCCAAGCTTCCGGAACCGGTAGGGACTTGGTCCTTGATGTAAGCTTTCAACCAATTTGTAAACAGAGATCTCTGATCGAGAAGTTCGAGTCTTTTCACCAAAGCGGCATTAGAAAAATCAACATCCTGGTATTTCTCAAACGAGGAGAGATCCGTCTTGTCGAAAAGAATAACCGCAAGACGTAAAATATTCTCCTTGGGGTCGTTGGACAAGATTGAGGCAATGGTGCTGAAATTCAAATCTTCACTTATCTCAAGCTTTGGATAGCTGTTGGCCCTTGACGACATTGATGACTTGAGTAGAAGATTTTGCATCGTTTTCGTAATCAAAGGTTTGTCCAAGCTAGTGGCTTGCGATTTGAGTAGAAGAGGCTGCGCCGCATCCTTGATAGGAGTTGATGCTTGATTGAGGTCGACTGAGCTTCTGTTGAAGTCGTCGAAAAGAATGTCGTTCATGGCATTCAACAACCTGGTGGGCTTCCTGGCCACTGTGGCTGAAGGCGTTAGAGCTGAGCTGATATCGTTGGCTAATTCTAGCTGTAGCAACCAGTCCTTTGACGTTGGGAAGGATGGTTGGCGGTTAATGTTATCGAAGATTGCTTCGTCATCAATATCTGGTTCGTAAGCCTTCTCGTCCACCAACTCGTTCATGTCAGTGTTGGGGGGCATCACACTGACAATTTGCTTTAGATAATCATAATTCTGGTTCTCGTTGGGGTAGAGAGGACCTTCGAGCGCCAAATCATCACGGTCATCTCCATCTGACTCATCTGATTCAATTGTGATATCACTTGCATTTGCCGCAAGGACGGCAACGGACTGGTCGTGTTTGTACGAATTGACCTCTTGGTTAATCTCTCTCTGTACCAATTGCTGCTTGACACTCAACAAGCCTCCAGACTTGACGGTTGTGTCTTGATCCCATCCTCCCGGTAAGCCAGAAGTGAGTCTTTCAATCTTTTGCCTCTTGAGCTCTTGCAAGTAAACGTCATTCTCATACACTCTCGAGTACGCTTCAGAAGCTTCATGTTCCTGAGTGTCTTGCGCCTCCTTCAACGACCGCAACCGTTTCATTTGGTCACTCCCTTCTTCTTCGTCATCGCTACCTTCAATGAGTCCCCATACACTGAAATGTTTGACTCTAAAAGTCCAATTGTATGTGATTGGATCATAAGTGACAAAGTCCATTCCTGTGATGTTCTGTAATCTCTTGATATGGTCCTCCGTTGTGCGATTCTTTTTGGGAGGTGCCTTTATGGTGATGGTAGCCGGAACATTAAGCTCGAAGCCCAAGCCTGGCGATGAGAGATCCTCGTCGTCATAAACTCTCACCACCGAACCTTCAATCTTCACTATCTTGTCAAACAATTCGGCAGCCACTGTTGAAACATCCATATCACATCTTGCGAACAACAGCAGTAAATCAACTGGGAATATGTATGCAATTTGGCCATGGTCGGCTCTGCCCACTATGAAGTTAGGCACTTCTGCGAGCTGGGGCAATGAGAGTTTTGCAAGCTCCGTCAACGACGGGGAGCAAAAGTAGCCGTTGGTGATTTTCAAATCATCCGCCTCATCCTTTGGACTATCAGCCTGTTCAGCACTCTTGCCCTGCATCACTACCGATGGAGTCGGGATAAATTTCTTTTCCTCCTCGTCTTCGCTGTACTCATCGTCTGTAAGCGAACCTGCAATATGATTACCTGAATTTAGCGACAGTGTGAGGATTCGCCTGCGCTTAGCATTGAATACTTTGTCTGCATTGATGAGGTGGAAACGCAAAGGTTTGGACTTGATGACGAGCTTTCGCAAGTCACCTACTGGTTTGTTGTCGACGGAGAAATTCAATTCCCTTGGTGCCTTTCTGACGCTGTAGCCTGCAGTGTTTGCCTTCATGGCGTCATTCAAGTAGTTCAGCAGTGTGAATACACCTTTGTGCGCTGCTGAATTTGCACTTTTGGTGGCATTCGTGGCCACTCGAAAAATGTTGAAGGTCTGCGCCAAGCGGCCGAGCAACGATGGCTTGCGGCTCTTTTGCTTGGCCTCAGTAGCGGAGAAGCTTCTCTTTTTGGTAGGTTTGCTCACGAACAACGATCCGGTGATTGACAGCGGCATGTGTGCTTCAGTGTTACTTATGGTGGTGAGAATGGACTCGGACTGGTAAGGATTTGTGTTCGCTGCGGTGGTTGCGGAGGCATTAAGTTGGGGATTCGTTGCGTTGGAGGAGTTACCGAAAAGGCCGCCAGAAGGGCCAGATGGGCCAGATGGGCCAGATGGGCCAGATGTGTTCGAGTTTCCAAAGAGTCCGCCGGATGGGCCCGAGGTATTCGTGTTGCCAAAGAGTCCTCCTGCGGCACCAGACGTGTTTGAGTTTCCAAAGAGCCCCCCTGTGTTCGAGGAAGTGTTTGAGCTCCCAAAAAGCCCTCCAGAATTTGCATTGGAACCTCCAAAGAGGCCCCCACCTGAGGTCCCAGCTGCTGTAAGTCCGGAAGTGCCTGTGTTTGGAGCCGATTGAGTATTACCAAACAATCCTCCTGCTGCAGGTTTCGTTCCAAACGTATTGCTTGATGTAGCAGAAGCAGGATTGGTGGTAGAGTTGCCGAAAAGCCCTCCTGTAGACTGACTGCCTCCAAAGAGCCCTCCGCTATTGCTATTAGTGGCCCCTGGTAGTCCGCCAGACGTGGCAGCTGGTTTGGACCCAAACAACCCTCCTGTTTGATTGCTGCTTTGATTGCTGTTGCCGAACAATCCACCTGAGGTTGGCTGAGCAGTGTTGCTGTTGTTGGTGTTGCCAAACGAGCCCGAGGAGCCCGACGAGTTGCCGAACAATCCGCCTCCTGACGACGCTGGAGCACCGAAGTTGGACGACCCTGTTGGTCCCGCGTTTGGGGCGTTGGACGATCCAAACAAGCCCGTTGAAGACGTGGCTGGAGCTGTTGCGCCCGAATTGGCGCCGAAAGCGGTGGTTTGATTGCCAGAATTGGCCGAGTTGCCGAAGAGGCCGCCGCTAGCAGCTGGCTGGGCCCCAAAGCCGGTGGAGCTGCCCCAGCTGGATCCAGCGTTCATGTTGTGAATAAACAGAAAAATTTGGTGTGGAGCCAAGTGCAGTACGTATCCAGAAGAGTAGTTGCGAAGCCTACGACTGATTGAAGTCTACGTTACGATCCCTACGTAATAGACCGATTATACGTCAAGGCCTGCCCCTTCAAGGTTTGACCCGCGACACTCTTAACTTTGGTCGTCCATTACTAGTGGTGCGACCGTTAGATTGTACCCCTCTACTGCGGTATTCTCAATTGATCGTTGACAGGACTTAAGTTACTTCTTCATCGATCCTCAGCTCATTATTGCTTCTGTAGTCGCTCTCTCCAGTAACTCTGTCAACTACATGTCTTGTACTCTGTGCGTCTACTATATATCTGTGAGCCCACGATGTCCAGTATATTGACCACTATGTCCACCATACTACACTGTGAAGAATACTGTCCGCCTACTCTATCCTTCTCTAGAATAAGTTTATATCTACTCTGTGTTTGGGTTGAATCTACTCTGTACATGGTTGGCAGTATGACTCTTCATTCCTATGTTGATCCGTCTTTTCTATCCCACCGCAGCCACCACGAGCTTCACGTATCCGTCCGCGCAGTACCAGAACTTGTCGAACTTGCGCAAGTGCGGCTTGGTGCTGTACACCGCGTTGGGAATGCCCGCGTCCACCACATAGTGCACCACGTCGCCCGCGAGCACGCCGTTGTTGTACGCGTACACCAACCCCGTCACCGGGAGGCCCACCGACACCACGTACCGCGCGTGGAGCCGGAGCGTGGGGTCCAACACCGCGCCGCTGCCGCCGTCCACGCCCGCGATCATGTCGAGCGAGAGCACCTTCGAGCTCTGGCGCGGCTCGTTGGCCCACCGCACCACCTGCTGGAGCGACAGCATCGCCTGCTCCGTGTAGAACAAGTCCGCGAGGTGCGAGTCGTAGCCCTGCAACGCGTCCACGATGAGCTCCACCGGCGTCTCGAGCTGGTGGTGCAAGATGTCGAGAAGCTCGCCGAACGGCACGCTCACCACCTTGCCGCCCGCCTTCTCGAACATGCGGCACTGGTGGAGCATGTCCGCCTCCGCGATCTCCGCCTCGATCAGGTACGCGAGCACGCGCACGCCGTGGTTGGTCAAGTGCCGCCCCAACGCAAACGCCCGGCTGCTGGCGCGCCCGCTGCCCACCAAGAGCAACACGAGCGGCGGCAAGTTGTGGTTCTTGCGGCTGAGCCGCGCGGCGCCGCCCAACATCTCGCGCACCACCAACTGGAACGTGTTGGCCGCGGCGATCTCCGCCGAAACGCCCGCGTCCACGCCAAAGCTCTCCTGCGCGGCCCGCTCAATCTCCAAAAGCTGCACCGGCGACGCCACGGGCGCCGCGCTGCGGTCCTCGAACTGGAACGCGTGCTGGTCGCGGCCCGCGGGGTGCGGCACCGCACCGCCTACTGGCACAGGCAGCGCCCGGCGCCCAGAGAGCGACGCAATGCTGTTCCAGTTGTCTGTCTTGTCCGGAAGCACCATCTCCGTGTTGCCGTACTTGTCGCCGCTGCGCTTGACGGCGTCCACCTTGTTGTGGCCCACGAGGCGGTCCTGCGCGGCCACCGGGTCGTTCTTCTCGAAGTCGGCAAACACAGACTTCTTGTCGAACATGGCCAAGTTGGCGGCAAAGTCAAACTCCTTCAGCTTGATCTCCTGCACCGACGCCCAGTCGCCCTGGCGCGGCGTGCCGCTGCGCGTGCTGGGCCGCGAGTCCTCCACACGCTCCACCCGCTTTTTCTTCACCACGTCCTTGGGCAACTGCACCACCTTCAAGTCCTTGACCAGCGCGTTCTCGATGGTCTTGCTGCCCAACGTGATCAGCGCGCCGTCCACGTGCGAGATCGTGCCCTGCGTCTGTGTGCCGTCCTTGAGGTGGAGCACCACTTTGTAGTTGACGAACTCGGCCATGGTGGTGGTTGTTTCACTGTGCACTCCACCATCACCGCTCACACCCACCCCAAACCTGCATACACAAACACTGCAACACCTAAACATACACAAGCATACACCAACACTTAGACCTACACCTAAACATAGACCAACACTTAGACCTACACTTAAGCAACCTAAACACACTTAGACGACCTTTGCACTTATACGTCTATAGAACTCTAGCCCTAATACATCTATAGAGCTCTAGTTGTACCTACATCTATATAGCACTGTCTGTACACCTACTTGTCTACCTGATCTGTATGCCTAATGTATTTCGTTTTGGGTTCGCTGATTCAGAGGCTCGAGCTTTGTCTTGATCCAGATTGCTCAGCCATGTACATTAAGTCAAGTACACGCAGGTTCATACGCTTGCCATTACGTCCTAGATCCCCACCTCTTACCGATATTGCTGATCACAAGCCATTGACACCACCATATATGGTAAATTTTATCACTTACTCACACCTGCGCTACTGCGTTTGTCTGCACTTCTTGCTCCATTCTACTCTCAATTCCCTTCCATACATGAGTCTCCGACGACTCCAGGTGAAATATTAAAGCTTTTCTTGTAGTTGAAATCGTATCTGTTACATGCTCAAGTATTGACTGAAGGTTGTCACATCCACAACCCCAGAGTCAGACGTCACTTGACCATCAGGACCAGTAGTGGAATTCACAGTAACATCCGTGTTTATAGGAAGGAGTCAAGAATATGAACCAGACATCTTATTTTTGAAGTGGATTTCAGTTCATTGGTCGAGAACTCAAAAATTGACGTCGTTTGGGTAGGCATTCTATGAGCCCCGACGCATGCCCCCTCTTCGTGCAGGACGAATTCATAAGCGACCATCCATCGTAGCTGGATCACAGAGGGGAGTCTCAAACAAGTCGCGAGACTACGCAGCACCAGCTAAAATCGGAAACTGATCAAGGGTTCTTGATTTCAAATCCGGTCTCGGTATTTTCATAAAATTTTACTAAAAAGCTAACAACATCCAAGCAAGAAGCAGGATAAATCCGCCTGGGAATACGCGACCGACCGAGTTCTCGCCCTGTGACGAATCCAGAGAAGTAGATTGAGTGCCTGTAGCAGTTCTGGACCCTGCTGTTATAACCCGGGAACCAGTGAGACTAATTTGGGTCACAACCAGAAACGCAGAGGTCGAATTGCCATATCCATTGCCGAAGCGACTTGGAATCTCTTCAACTATGTTCAGCTCGTCAGTAATAACAAGGGGAGCAAAGTATGTTTTCTCTTCATAGTTGTCGAAAACGAGGTACGTTTGGGAAAGGAAATACGTGCCCAAATTTGGGTACGTTCGTCCAGAAATTCCAAGCATACAGGCGCCGTCTCTTTCTTCAATCAACCTGGAGAGAGGAACCGAAATTGTTCCGCCATTTTCGAAATTAAGGGAAACGACGCGATCGTCGTTCTGGTAGGCGCAGTCTACCTCGGGATACCCGAAGTCGTTTTCTGTTGCGTCGAACGCAGCCAAAATCTCATCATAAACCGCATAAGGGACGCTTGAATAATAGTAGTAGGGCGAAATAGTGAACAGATCCCCGACAGATATTTCCATGTCCCCAAAGGATATGGTATCGACCGTGCCTCCATAAGTGGCACCCATCGCGTTCAAAGAACCCAGATACTTGGCAGTGTCAACTCCCCCTAATACGAGTTCTCCTCCCTCTCCTTCGAAGTCGTTGAAGTAGATGGAGTAAAATTCACCACCTATCTGGCCAGCCTCACTCAAGACAGTGAGGATGCCTGGGTACAGATAATCGTAGATGGAGCTTCCCAATCCCAACACGCCTCCTGGAACTGTGGTGGGTAATTCCTTAAGGATACCAAAATTAAAGTGTTCAACACCGATGCCACCCACGACTACCGAGTCTTGAGCGTAGTATCCCGAAAGGCCAGAGACTTCAAACACGTCATTGCTCTCTTCATAGGTGTCAGAGCTGCCTGTTTCGAATCCAACCGCTGAACAGCGCGTGGGCCCCAAAGTTGTGTAGTAGCCGTCCGAGTCTACGGAAACACCGATGCAGTCGTTGTTGCTTACCCATGTATCCCCATTATCTGTATTGATCTCGAGCAGAACTTGACTTTGCTGTGATCCAAAGCGGCCCTCAACATGGAAAGAAGTACCATTGACGAAGACATCGGCAAGAAGGGCGTCTCTTTTCGCAATCGCGGGGCCAGGTCTGAGCTCGAGCTTAACATAAGCAAGAACAATCGGAACGATCAATAACACCTCGAGAAGTTGCATCGTTGAGATTGGTAGGCATCAGTGGTGTACTATCGTATTTATAACCAAATATCACAGCGCAACTCTTGGCATGCGTTTACCGACATGCTTCCTGTAAAGTCAGTCGGCCACGCTTAACTGAGCCTTGGAGCCAGGCAGCGAGCGTGATCACAGCAAGGAGGTAGAATTAACACACATGCATGAACTCCAGAAAATGAGCGTGGCAGTTCGGTACCTAGAGTTGGAATTAAACCTGCTGAATATGATGAGCTTCGTTCCCCACGTACCTTACCCCAGATAATTCACACCTCTCAATTGACTCCTGGTGCATGGTCAATCGTAATTACAAGCAGTCAAGATTCATGATTATCTTCGTAAGTTTCATCAACATACGTTTGACGAAACTCAGGAGATCATGCAAATGCGCTGGGGGTAAAGGGCTCAGTTCGAATTCACCATGACGAGTGGTCGCGCACTAAGAGACAGGATTATCAATCCGTATAGGTGACGTACTACGAGCTCGGAAGCAATTACGAGGTATTTATTTTCAGCCGCATCCAATCTTGCCAAGCCTCATATACACTATCGAAGTATGATGAACGGCGTGCACAGTGATGTATTTCACGATCTGCACAGACGGTTGATCGTCTTATCTTGAGTCGACTGCAGATTGCGAAGACCCAATGCGGCAGTGCTGAAACACTTTTCGTAACTTCAAATGTAATCGGACGTGGCTGTCCAGATATAGAAGCCTACGCTGTCTCAGTATTCTCATCTCCTCAACCTCTACATGGCCGCTCAAAACACTTCTACTCAGACTTCCACCTCAGCTCCTGCCAAGGACAACTTCGCGAGCAAGACAAAGGCTGGCTGGATTTCCAGCTGTGTTATTGCTTGAGAATCAAACACTGTGGACCTTCTGGGTGTCGAATAAATATTGACAAACGCTGTTCCTCACAATTTGTAGAGTCCTCGGTGACAATGCGTGGGCATCAGCGCACGCTTCTCTCGCCTAAAGTGCAAGTCGCTCTCTCGGAGATGTTCGTAAGTCAATTGCACTCAATTTTGAGTTTGGTGCTTAAAGGCTATTGCACTCAATTTTAAGTCTGGGGCTTAAAAGTCTATTGCAAACTCGCTCATCATCGCAGTCATGGTGTCGCACTCGGCGAGGCACAGCTGTCTCAAGCCCCCAACCTCGCTCCTGATCCGGTCATGCTCCCTGCGCATGGTCTCGGCGTCGCCCCGGCAGAGCTCCCCGTGCAAGTACCCGTTCTGGCTGTGAAGCTCGTTGACTTGCACGTTCTGCTGGTAGATCACGCTCTTCAAATACTTGATCTCGAACGCCTGCCGCGTGCTTTCGCGCTCCAAGTACTTCATCAACGCCCCCACGCTCTCTGTCGGCTGCGGCGTGCTCCGGAGCTGGTCGATCTCCTTGGTCAAAAGGTCGATCTGGTCCTTGAGCGTTTCGATGGCCGTCTTGTCCATGTCGCGGAGCTTGGTCCAGTCGATCGGCGGAGCCGGAAGCATCGTGGACGAGTTGGCCTTGGCCGCCGTCTTGATGCGCTTGACCTGGTTGGCGTAGTTGAGCGTCTGGAGCGTCTCTTCGTAGTCGCAGGGCGAGATGCAGAAGACCATGGCCGTTTTCGAGTTGCCCGCCAAGTTCTCCTTGAGAAGATACGTGAGCACGGAGTCGCGGTACGGCACCACCGCGGCCGGCTTGTTCGCGAGGATGTTGATGCAGCGGCCCAAAACCGTCAACGACTTGTTGATCAGCACGCCCTCCCGCATACGGTCGGCCTGGCCAAACACCTGTGTTTTCGCCAAGCGCTCCGACCCCGCCAAGTCCACAAGCTTGATGTTGGACACCATCTCCTCGACCGCGTCGCCCACGTCCATGCCGGTGTCGTCGAGAAAGCGCGTTTGCTTGAGCGTGAAGGTGAGCACCGCGTGCGAGCGAGAACTCGTATCGTTCATCTTCGTGGCCGCCGTCATCCTGTGGGCGTTGCCGCGCTCCAAAAAGCCGCAGAAGACTTCGAACGAATCGACCGCCGCCTGCGTCAGGTTCTCTACAAACGGGCCCGTTACGGGATGCTCTCTCACCCGGCACACCTTGGACCCGTCCAAAAGGTCCTTGACCTTCTCGTTGTAGATCTCCACGTAGGAGAAGTGCACCTCGCAGTTGATTTTCTGGCGCACGAGTTCTTCTCGCTGCGTCATGATGTCTCTCACCATCTGGGGTATCACACCGGGATCATATTGCGACCCAATCATGGTATGTGTCTTGCCTGAGCCAGTCTGGCCGTACGCCAAGAGACACACATTGTAGCCCTGGTAGAGGTGGTCGATGAGCAGCGGCCCGGACTTCCTGTAGAACGCAATGTTGTCTGTGTAGTTGGAGTCGGCGTCGCTGTAGGACCACACCGAGTCGTCGAAAATGAACTTTTTCGAGCCTTTTTCGCCGGCCAAGTACGTGACGCCCGGCTCCGACTCCGGCATCTGCACTATAGAGTCCGCATTCTCGCGCGGAAGCGGTGGGCGTACCCTTACTGATACCTTGACGTTGGAGGACATCGCAGTAAACATCAGTACTGCAGGCGGCACCATCTCCACCACCATCTCGACTTCCCTTAGGCAGTAGACTTGTAGAATCCAGAGTGTTCAAAGCACCAGAAGTAGACATATTACGTAAAGTGAGACCGTATGGCCGAAGTGTACGAACGATCGGATCGACCTTTTGTCCCAACCTGGTTGACAGCAAAGTACGAGATACGGCATGCGCCTAAGTCCAGGCTACACAGCAGCACTTGCGACCGATCGTCTAAGCCTGCGAAGATTACGTCATAGCCTCGCTGCCCCGCTCTGACTTTTCTCCCGTAGCTCGCTAAATCTCTCGCTAGATCCCTTGCTAGTTCTCTCGCTCTGACTTCCTAAGTAGGCTACGGCCGTTAGGCCCCTAGCCGAGGCTGTGAGGGTCTAGGCAGAATCGGGCAACCAATACCTTAAACGCTATTACCCAACTTTCCCTTCACAGCAACCCCGCAACGGAGGACCGTGTCACGTGACCAGATTGTTGTCATGCGCACTCTGTGCAAAGGTGAAGAGATAGTCCCTACTACTCTGTCCGAAATATGACAGACATCTTTGTGACAAGCTTGTCTCAAGCGACAGATAAAGCGTTGGCGCTGCGGAAGAAGCTTTTTGTCCATTTGGCCGAGCACGCCCTTCCGACCCCTACCGACGTTTCCGAAGCCATCACCCAGGCAAAACTGAACTACGTGTTCTTGCGACTCAGCAACGGTACCCCGGACTACAAAAGGTTCTCACGTGCTGTTTCCGTTGAAGCCCCGGCGTTCGCCGTGATCGGCCGTGGGTCCGTGACGATCAAAGATGGTGCTACTGATTTGGTGGACTTTCTCCAAGATAACGAACACACAGCCGCCCCCACGCTCCAAGACCTTTCGGCGTTCAGAAAACCTCGCGGTTCGAGGTTGCTGAGTATAAGAAAAGCGCAAGAGACCGAGGCGCTGCGCCTCCGTGACCTTATATCGGCGGACCGCCGAGAGGTGAACGCGCGGAACTCGATCTACAGTCCGCCAAGGCAGCAGGGTGAGCAAAAACTTTCTAATTCGGGCGACTGCGTCCTCTCTGTGCGTCTTCTTGAGGGCGAAACCGTGAAAGCGACGTTCCAGAGCGACCAGACGCTCAAGGACGTCAAACGGTGGCTCCAGGACGAGCACAACTTGGTGCTCGTGCCCGAGGACAACCCGAGCACGAGCCGATTCACCAAGATCGGGTTCCCCGAGCCCTCGCGGTACGCGTTCTTCTTCCCTGCGACGCGAGCGACGTTTTCGGAGGCGCAGGAGCTCTCTCGCTTGAGCGACCTCGGGTTGCTGGCGCGCGTGGCGTTGATCTTGAAGCCCGACTACGACGAGGCGGCCATGGCGGCGGCGCAGGCGCGCACCACGTGGAAGGACGTCCGCACCAAGGCCACGACGCTTTTGCTGGCGCTCTACTCGTTCTTTGACTACGGCGTGGACGAGGCGGGGCGCGACTTGCACGACTTCGGCCAGGAGATGCTCACGGAGCACGTGCCGCACCCTGTGCTTGTGACGACGTCGGCGATTGTGGAGGAGGAGGAGCGCCGGCCGGAGCAGGTGGAGATGGACTATAGTCTTGTGGGGCTGGCCACACGGCTGCGCACGCCGGCGCCGGGTGGGCTGATGCACATTTCGCAGGACGAAATGGTGGTCGAGCGCGAGGACAAGATCAATGGATAGGTGGCCACAGTGAATATGGCCAGACATGAATAGGAAGGTTTATATGAATGAATAGGAAGGATATATGAATGGTTGAGATTACCAGTCGGATGGCCCGGCTCTAGTAGAGACATGGACAACTTAACTATGGTCGATTTAGTGAGACATGGACAATTGACTATAGTCAGTTTAGTGAGACATGCAGATGAGTGAGTACGCGATTGCCAACTATTCAGATCAACTGCCCAAGGACGTTCATTAATGACCTCAGCGAATCGTCTTGCCTCAGCGAATCGTCCTGCCTCAGAGAACCTTCTTGACTTAGCGAATCTTCTTGCTTCTAAAAGGTCAGCGAAGCTGCGTAAAGCGCATAGTACAGGTAGATTACGGTGGACGAACATGGAACACTAAGCAGCACAGATAAGCAATTAATGAATAAAGTGAACTGATGTCTGCGTTGATAGCAGGACTTATCATGGCGATCGAGAAAAAGTAGAGAGTACGATGGATAGTTGGTATGAGATGAGGAAGAGATAAGTGAGCAGTGTGCAGAGATATCAGTAGCCTCACTGAGTACGGCTCGCGGAACTTAGACACAACAAACTCCGACTCATAGTCAATTGCGACATAAAACGAATTTACCTGAAGCTGCCAGTGAATTACTCGCTCAATAATATTACACGGCCCCGAGAAGGCAATCCAAGATCCCGCTAGGCGCATCGCTAAGTCGCAAGAGGCTTACTAAACTCCCAAGATATATCCAAAAGGCCACTACGCCCAAACATACTGCTACACCATCCAGGCCACCCAATTACTTCAGATCTGCGCCCAACAGACATACAAGGCCCAGACATACACGAGCTCAGACATAGACTGAGCCCAGAATACACGGCCCAGCATACAAGCCAGACATAGATCGAGCTGATAGACATACTGCTGAACTTATGGACCCGCTACCCCACCTCGAGGCCCTCCTCCGGTTCCCCGGCAGCCGCAGCATGGTGGCCGACGCCGCCGTGCTCACGTGCGGGTGCCTCGTGTCGGAGGCGCTGTTCTTCCAGACGTGCCCCAACTGCCTACTGCCGGCGGCCATCCTCAAGCCCGTGCAGCCGCTCCGCGACCTCCACCGGTTGGTCGTGCAGCTCCAGGGCCACCCGCGGCGGCGCCTGTCGCTGAAGCGCTCGACCAAGACAGACAAGCTGGACGTCGACCTCATGGGCCTCTTCGTGCGCTACGCCAAGGACGAGGCAGCACAGTCTGCGGCGCAGTTCCAGGCCTCCCAGATGTCCTCCTTATCTACTCACACGCCGTCTCACACATTCACTGCGCCCGTCAATGTGCACCAGGCACGTGTCAACCTGGTGCTGTCTGACCTCCTGATGCTGCCGGAGGAGCACGTGGTGGACGCCCTGAGCCCCGAAACGTCGCGGGGGCACCTCGCGCGGGCGGAGCCGGGCCTGGAGTCCGTGTCCCTGGTGGACCTCCTGGCGCTCACGGCGCAGGACGAGTACAACTTCCTGCGGTGCTTCCCGTTCCACCGCAAGGTGTCGAGCTACGCCACGCAGCAGAAGCTGCTCTTCTCGTCGCGCGTCAAGACCGCCAAGTTCAGCGCGCTGGCCATAGCCTCTACGTACGACCGCACGGCCCACACCGAGCGCACGGTGTTTGCGCTTGTGGCCGACAAAAAGTGGGAGCTCCACCAGTACACGCGCGGACGGCCGGTGCTCGTGGCGTGCGGGCGGCTGACCGGCGAGTACGGCCCGCTGGCCAGCGAGCTCCACGCGCCAGCTGACCCCGGCGTGGTGGTGCGCAACGACTTTGGCCTGGATACCGACGACACCGCGGAGCTCGCGCCGCGCCTCCGCCTGTGGGTGCAGCTCCACTGCTGCCTTCTGGCCAAGTACTTGGTCATTGCAGGCACCCGCGGCGTGTTGCGTGTGCTCAACGCAGACCCCGCGGCCGGGCCCGTGGGTGCCCCGGTGTACACGTACCTCACCAACTTCCCCATCCGGTGCGTGGCGCTTGCGCCCAACAACGCGTTCGTCGCGTGCGGCATCACCGCCAAGGAGCGGCTCAGCGGCAAGCAGCAGCCGTTTGTGATCCTCCACCCGCTCGCGAAGCCGGGCCCGATCACCATCACCGTGCCCTACCGCGACCCGCTCAAGCTCATCACGTTCAATGCGCTGCTGACGCACCTCCTCTGCTGCACGGTGTACGAGATGCGCTACTTCGTCATCCGGCTCCGCACGGGCACCTCCGACTACCGCCGGCCGCGGCTCGTGTGGTCGGACATGCGCGTGGCGCGGCGCACACGGTCCGACGAGGACGACTTGCTCCGCGACATCGACGACGACCTGATGCTCGACAACGAGGGCATCACCGACATCCGCTTTGGCCGCCCGTTCTCCAACACCGTGGTGGTGACCACGTCGCTGCTCAAGAACAGGCCGTCCATCGTGCTCCGCCTCAACGGGCCCACCATCGACACGCGCGAGAAGCCGCCGCGCGACTACTACGACGTGGCGCTGCATGCGTCGCTGTCGTCGGCGGACGACGACGCCGCCAATATCGTCGATGCGGACGTGGTCATGAAGGTGCCCGAGATCGGCTCCAACGTGTACCGCGTGGCGCTGCTGCCGCGCGGCGACGGCATGGTGTTTGTCGACAAGCTGGGCCGCCTTCTCTTGGTGGTGCCGGCCGTGCTGCTGGGCCTGACCCGCAACCGCGTGGTGCTTCTCGGCGAGAGCGCGGACGCCCTTCGCCTGGCCGAGGCCACGTCCGTGCAGTTCTCCTCCGACGGCGGCAAGGTGTTTGCCGTGGACCGCAAAGGCTTGTTCCAGGTGTTTGACTTCACCAAGGGGATCCCGGGCGAGGACCCCGAAGTGATCAAGTGCAAGATCATCAGCGTGTGACCTTGCCCTACAATGCACATGTGGCCAGGCAAGGCCAAGTCAGCTGGACCGGTACTCTTGCTACGCACATTCAGTTGTCTGTCCTTCTACTCACCGACATTCCGTTGTCTGCCTACCACATTCAGTTGTCTGGATCTGCAAGGACCCTGCAGATCTTCGCCGTTGAGGCTGGGCCACATGTCACTGCATACACCTCCTCTAGTGTGCAACGAATTGCCTCGACTTGTCGCCAATCGAGCTGTCTCCATCGAAGTCGGTCTTCTTCTAAATCTGCAGCCGCATTGGGGCGCGACATTCTTTGCAGCTAATGCCGCACATGGAGCCATATGACGCCGCACCTTCCGTGCAGGAGGGCATCGTATTCGGCCCTATTGGCCCGCAAAACGAACTACACCTCTTTGTAAAGCCATGTCCGCTCCCGTTGCAGAAGACGCGTTAGATTTGATTGGCAACACGCCGTTGATCCGCTTGAACAAGATCCCGCAGTCCCTCGGCATCAAGGCCAAGGTGTACGCCAAGGTCGAGTTGTTCAACGCGGGAGGGTCCATCAAGGACAGAATCGCCAAGAACATGGTGTTGGAGGCCGAGAAGTCGGGCAGAATCAAGCCCGGCTACACCTTGATCGAGCCCACCTCCGGTAACACCGGTATCGGCTTGGCCCTCGTCGGTGCCGTGAAAGGGTACAGAACCATCATCACGTTACCGGAGAAGATGTCGAACGAGAAGGTGTCCGTGTTGAAGGCGTTGGGCGCGGAGATCATCAGAACGCCGACCGAGGCCGCGTGGGACGCGCCAGAGTCGCACATTGGCGTGGCCAAGAAGTTGGAGAAAGAGATCCCCAACTCGGTCATCTTGGACCAGTACGGCAACGAGGCGAACCCAGATGCTCACTACTACGGTACCGGTTTCGAGATTTGGGACCAGACCAAGGGCAAGGTCACCCACCTTGTGGCCGGTGCGGGTACCGGTGGTACCATTTCCGGTATCTCCAGATACTTGAAGGAGAAGAACCCCAACGTGAAAGTGGTGGGCGCGGACCCCAAGGGCTCCATCTTGGCGCAGCCAGAGTCCTTGAACGCGTCTACCGAGGGCTACCTTGTCGAGGGTATCGGGTACGACTTCATTCCCGATGTCTTGGACAGAACCTACGTGGACTCGTGGATCAAGACCGATGACGCGGAGTCGTTCCAATTGGCCAGAAGAATCATCAGGGAGGAGGGTATCCTTGTCGGAGGCTCATCCGGCTCTGCCTTGCAGGCTGCTTTGCAGGTTGGCAAGGACTTGACCGAGGACGACACCTTGGTGGTTGTGTTCCCCGACTCCATCAGATCGTACTTGTCGAAGTTTGCCGACGACGAGTGGATGAAGACCAACGGGTTCTCTGTGGAGGAGGAGACTACTTCTTCCAACGACGACTTCTTGTCGAAAAAGACCATCCATGACTTGGTCGCAGACAAGCCGCCTGTGGTGACTGTCACGTTGGCCGACACCGTGGGCAAGACGTTTGACTTGTTGCAGTCGAACGGCTTTGACCAGTTGCCCGTGTTGAGCCAGTCGGGCAAGTTGGTTGGGTTGATCACGTTGTCGAAGATCTTGAAGTCGTTGCTGACCAAGAAGGTGCAGTTGACCAACTCCATCCGCAGTGTGTTCTTGGACTTCCGCAGGTTGGCGGACTTCGAGAAGTCGTTTTCCATCGACAAGCAGTCCGGCTTCACCAAGAGATCATACCAGGCCATCACCTTGGACACGTCGTTGGCGTTGTTGAACAAGTTCTTCGAGACCAACTCCAACGCCATCATCACCGACGAGGACTTGAAGCCCGTGCAGATTGTCACCAAGGTGGACTTGTTGGCGTACATGACCAAGGAGGTGACCTTCTAGGCCCATATCAGCATTCTGTATTATTTACGCACATCTTATATTTACAATCCCATGCCCTATTGACCACTACGAGAACTTCCACCGGTTGCCGCAGTTCTCGCACGTGCAAAAGGTTGTCAACGGCTCGTCCGCCGACCGCGTCTGCATCTGGTAATAGCTCACCTTCTTGTGCTTGCACTTGCCGCACGTAAACCGGTCCGTCACCGCACGCTTCTCGGTGGCTCCCTGGGCATCGAAAAGGTTCTGCTTGTGCAACTTCTCGATCTCCTTCTTCAACGCCTCGGGCGCCATGTCGTTGGGCGACATCTTGATGAACGTCGCCGGCTTGATCTGCCCGCCCAACAACCGGTCTCTCAACTCGGGGTTCTTTTTGTTGCGCAAGTTCATCGTGAGCGTGCGCAACTTGTTCCGGTAGCTGTCGTTGACCGCAGAGTACTCCGCACGGTACACCTCGATCTCGATCTCGGACGCTACGCTCAAGATCAACTTGCTCTCGTCGTCTCGCTCTATTGCCAACGCCGTGTACAACGCACTCACAGAAGCATTTCTCGTCGAGTTGTCGTAGAGTGTGGTGTTGACGCCGTCTATCTTGGGGTTTCTAGGGCCGGCGTGGAACTTTCCCAGCGCTGAGCCTGCTGCGGGGCGGGTGCTAGGGTCCGAAGCGGGCACTGCACTTTTGGCGGGGGCCTTCTTCGAACTCTTCTCGCTCTGCACCACCTCCTTCCACTTCTTGATCATCTTCTTCACGAGCCCGCTGATCTCGCTGTTGTTGTTGGACCGGTACTTGTTCACGGCGACACCCACCTTGGTTTCCCGCAAAAGCTTCTCGGTAGGTTGCACGCCATCGTTCAAGATGTTCAAGAGCTTCAAGATCGTGCTGTCGTCCGAGCTTTTCTCCAAGTTCGACACCGTCGACTTGATCTCTTTCACGTCCATGGTAGCTAGCAGAGGCTCTCAGTTGTGCTGCTTTATGTATCTGGTGCGTGCACGACCGGCGATGGCGCTTTGGAGGCGAACCCGTCTACGTCACCGATGTGTTACTGCGGCTATTGTTGACTCTATGCTTTTGTTCAACTCCTTTTTTAAGTAACTCGTTGTTCTATAATTTTAACAGTTCGCGGTGGTTCAGCTGAAAACTGCGAAAGTAGCGCAACCTAGAGATATCACCTGTGAGAAAAACCAAAAAACAAATCGAAAGAGGCAATTGCGGTGCCCTTAGTCGAGCCAATCGTAACCGCAGTAGAGCAGCAATGACGAATTATCCCGGTCTCTCGACCCGATCTCTTTGCCACCTGTTTTGGCAACGGAATCTCGTCTACAACTATGGGGTGTACGGGTGTACATCTACAGCACGAACGCTACTACTGCTCCATGAACGACAATCAGGACACAACCATATATATAGGGAGCATCCCTTTCGATTACACGGAGGAGCAGGTGGGCGAGATCGCCAAGTCTGTCGGCCCCTTCACCGACCTCAAACTCATGTTTGACTCCACAACAGGAAGGTCCAAAGGGTCGGCGTTTGTTCGCTACGCCGACAGGGAAACAGCGTTGTCGGCCGTGAGAAACCTCAACAACATGAATGTGGGCAACCGATATTTGCGGTGCACGTTCGCCAGCGACGGCGAGGCGTTCGACTCGGTGCCCGACTTTTCCAACTACAACAAGTTGCCTCCATTGCCTCTAGGCGTGCAGCTCTACCAGAACCAGAGCGCACAGCATGCGATTTCCAACGTGCTCTCGTCGCTAGATCTGCAGGCTGCGGCCCAGATCTTGAAGGAGGCCCGCACGATGAGCTTGGAGAACCCTCAGCTCATGAAGAAGCTCTTGGTGCAGTGTCCGCAGCTTGCGCATGCGTTGGTCGAGACGTCTCTCATGATCAACGTGACCACCAAGGACCTCATTGAGTTGTGTCTCAACCGCAGGCAGCCCAACGTGGACTCGCTTTCGATTGAGCACGTGCAGTTGTTGCAGCTGGTGAACGCGTTGACGGAGGAGGAGGTGGTGGCGCTCGACGAGGATAAGAAGAAGGTGATTGAGGATATCAAAAATGAGATCAGCAAGGGCTCTTACGGTATAATAGACTAAATGCATGGGACAGGTGAATAGAAGTAGAGCAGAGATGTAGAAAAGGGAAGAAAGTTGCAGAATGTGTAGGATGTTTATGAATGCATAGGAACCATCTCAAGTGATTAGCATATACTCATTATATACGGTGGAGCAAAACAGCGAAATTTTACCTCAACAACATCCGATATGGTGTAATGGCTAGCACAGTCCGCTCTCACCGGGCAGATCGGGGTTCGATTCCCCGTATCGGAGTACATTCTTTTTTCGCGCACTCACCGTCCAAAACGCAACACTGGACGAACGAGCTTGGCACGACCAGAGGGTGCAACGACGAGGTAAAGGTGGACGAAGTTTCATCAACAGCATCCGATATGGTGTAATGGCTAGCACAGTCCGCTCTCACCGGGCAGATCGGGGTTCGATTCCCCGTATCGGAGTATCTTTTTGCCCCAAACATGAGTTTTTTCTCGCTCAAGTAGCTCTCATTTACTAGCCAAAGGCATCTTTGGAGAATATACATTCACGATCAATTTACCGCCCGAATCTTATCAAAGGCCGAATCATATTACAGGCCGAATCTCATTCCTTTCAATGTCATACTTATGAGACACTAGAGTCAAAATAAACGATGTATATGACGATATGATCGTTGGATTCTTTGTATGGTGTGCACAGAACTTCATCTCACCTCCACTACATTCTTCACCATGAGCAGATACGGCCCGCCCTCAGGGCTGTCGTCCATCGTCTACATTGGGCTGATACCTTTCGAGTGGGACGAGGACAACCTCCGTGCCCTTGTCTGTGGCATGGGAAACGTGACCGACGTCAGGCTCGGGTTCGACCACGTCGGGAAAAACAAAGGCTACGCATTCGTGGAGTTCGAGACGCCGCAGCAGGCCCAGCAGGCGATGGCGCTCATCTCGCAGGTCAAGATCACGCATCCAGGCAGCAGGATGACCAAGAAACTACGCGTGGAGCTCTCGAAAGAGGGCTTCCGCACGGGCAACAACGAGTTCAAGTCGGTGATCCCGCCCAACTTCTCGCGCCTTCCCCCCGGCGTGCAGCTTCCGCCCGAGGTGATGGCCAAGTTCCCCAATGCGGCGCTGCAGGTGCCCCAGGACCAGTTCCAGCGGTCGACGTTCTCGCCGCTGCTCCAGCAGTACCCTCAGCAAAACGCCAAGCCGCCTGTGCTTCCCCAGCACCCTGGCAGCGCGGGTAACACGCCTCGTGCCCCACAGGCAGGGTTGCCCGTGCCCAACGGCGCCGACAGCGGCTTGCCCGAGCGTTTTTTGCGGGCTTCACAGACATTCCCCACCGCCGAGACGCTTCCGTTCGAGAAGTCGGACAAAATCAACGAGACGTTGGGGATCATTCCGCCCGCGCAGCTCGTGGAGGTGATTGCCAACCTCAAGCAGCTTCTAGCCAGCGGCAACGCCGCGCGGGCCGCCGAGGTGTTCCAGATCTCGCCGCAATTGGCCACCTGCGCCACACAGGCGCTTCTCCTAATGGGGTTCATTGACGAGGACGTGATCCAGGAGGCCATGAAGGCCGAGAGCAGGCCCCAGGCGCCCGGCTTCCAAGCGCAGCCGCAGTACCCTGCTCAGGCGCAGCCTTCGTTCCAGAACCAGTTCCCAGGCCCAGGCCAGTACCAGAACAACCAGTTCCAGGGCCAGGCGCCGCAGGCCCAGTTCGGGAACTCGGGACAAGGATTTTCGCGCCAGGACGGCAGCAAGTGGCCGCACTTGCCGCTTTCCACGCAGATGAAGTTGGGCGCCATGCCGCCGGACCAGGCCGAGTTGGTTGCGCAGGTGCTCTCGTTGACCAACGACCAGATCAGCGCGTTGCCGCCGGACAGACAGAACATGGTGGCCGGCATCCGGCAGCAGTACTTGTAACGACTCAGACTTACGGATCCCACTAAAACAAAGCGTGCTGCCTCGAGACATCAGACTAATGAGCGCGAGACGCGAAGGAATTGAGGTGGAGCTTGGCCTGGACGTTAGACGTTGGTCAGCGCAACACCAAGAGCAAGTTCGGCGAGTACGAATAGGTACTCGATCGGCAATGGATCAATACCATGGGAAAATCATATAAGGTCCATATCATATGAGGCCGTGAGTATCATATAGGGTCCATGTATCATATACGGTCATGAACTATCAGCTCCATGTATCATATAAGGTCATGAAGTATCAGCTCCATGTATCATATACAGTCATGAAGTATGAGCTCCATGTATCGTAAGGTCCAGTGTATATGAGTCCATAGTATAATAGCACCATCTAATGTTTACATTGGTTACCACCCCTCTGTACGTAATGGAGCCATGAATTTGGGATATCATATACGGACCATGTACAGAAGGTCCATATATCATATAAGCTCCACAATATAGCACATGTAATGTTTGCCCATTGGTAAATACTTCTATACATACGAGTGAATGACACCATGTCAGCTCTAAGGACCTAATTTTAAATCCGTGATGAACACTTCGGAATTCATAGAGAGCAGTTTGTATATCTAGATCTTGTTGCAGCCTTGGAGTGCACCTTGGAGTGTGCTTTGAGTGCGTTGAGTCCGCAGCAGACCGTTGGAGGACACGTGACATGGGTGCGATCTACTGCGCAAGTGACTACTCATGTTCTAGCAATCAACCAGAGTACCAGCCACTCACCACTCATACCCTTCCCTTTACATTCGACCTTTACCAATCGGTGAATAAAGCCGCCTCTAGAGAGACGAGAAGAGCGCTGACGCGAGAGCACGACAGAGGCCAAGCTACGAAGAGAACAACTCACTCAGAGATTATCTCCATCTCACTCAGGAACATCCAGAGACATCCGATATGAACGGCGCATTCGGCAACGCAATGTTCACGTCCACGGTCGTGGAAACGGACCTCGACGGCAACGTGGTGTCCAACGGCGAGGTGCCGTTCTGGCTCCGCGACATCATCGAGCGGGCCTTCTCCGCCAGCGGCATCCGCCGCAGCCGCAAGGTGGCGTCGCACGAGGCGATCGCGCTGTTGCGCGCGGCCGACGTGGGCCCGACGGACACGTGTCCCATCTGCTACGAGCCGTACGTGGCCGACAAGAACAAGAAGCAGAAGGCCAACCCCGTGGACGGCACCCGCACGCGGGCCCGCGACGCGCTCGCCGGCCAGCTCGAGCCCTACGGCGTGCACGTGGCGCCCGCTGCGCTCGCGTTCAGCGACCCGGCGTTGTTCATGCCCGTGGACGGCGGGTGCCGCGACCCCGTGCGGTTCCCCCAGGCCAGCTTGGCCACGCACGTGGCGCCGACGGAGGCGGACCTCTACCCGTCGTTGCGGCGCGATCAGCCGCCGGAGGAGTCCGGCGAGCACGCGGCCGTGAGCATGCCGCACTGCGGCCACACGTTCGGGCGCCCGTGCCTCGTGGAGTGGCTCAACGCCAACGTCAGCTGCCCGCTCTGCCGCAAGGAGGTGGAGTCCGTGCACGAGGACGTGGCGTGGCGCGCGGCCGCCGCCATCCACCGCCGGTGCAGCTTCGCCTTCTGGGACAAGGACGCCATGGTGCGGCACCTCGCCGAGCACCTGACCGACGTGTTCAACCCGGCGCGGCGCCGCACCAACCCGTTCGTCACCCCGCTCACAGACACCTACGTGCTGCAGCGCTGGGCGACCCCGCGGTACCCCGACGCTCGCGCGCCGCCTGCGACGGCCACGCCGGACCCTCACATGGTCATGGTCCGGCGGTTTCCCGCCGTTCCCATGCAGAGCCCGCTCACATAGCCAGCTGCACGGTACAGACTACAATGGTCATCTCCACCCTCAATAAGACCGAATAGAGATCAGACAAGAGATCAGGTAGGAGAGTCAGGCAAAGAGAGAAGGCCGAGAGAAGGCCAAAAGAAGGCCAAGAGAAGGCCAAGAGAAGGCAAAGAGATGGCAAAGAGAAGGCAAAGAGAAGGCTACGGGAGAAGGCTACGGGAGAAGGCTAAGAGAAGGCATAGGGACCCAGGCTGGGCGGAAGATTGGTGGCAGGCTCACTTTAGGCTGGAACAGCCGGGAAGCGAAATGTGGGGACTGTAAGGTAAGCGTGAACAGCTGTGAAATGCGGGGCGATGCGTTGAGATGGCTCGGTTGACGCCATGAATGGACGGCTGCAATAGACGATGTACGGCTCGGTATGTATTGCATACAGTCGGCCGTGACGGAACCCCACTATCGCCCGAATCCCACGAGTAGGCGCCGTGCAGCGATCCCCTGGACCATACGACCCCGTGCTAAGGGTCTGGGCACATCAAATAGAAACGTATATGACTTGGGCTACGGTGGTCCCCGCATTGTTCGCTCCGAGGCCATGGTCGCATTGCCTAATCGGGCGCAGATGACCATACATGCGAGTGACCCAGCGCTATTCTTTCCTCGTGTTCCTAAACGGGCCAGCGGGTCCACTGTGCCGTTCACGTCAACCGGCATGGCGGAGAATGGGCCGGTCGCAGGCACGTGACCGCCGCCTCATCTGCTCCACAAAATGTGACTAACCGCCATCAACCACACTTTGTTTCCCTTTAAAACCGCCTATTCTCCGCCTCCGCACACCTCGATGGACCTACTTCCAATGCCGCTTTGATTGAGCCCCAAATCATGTCGCAAAACAAAACGATCTTGAGTTTTGTCCACCAGAACAGTACCAATTTGGTGTCTCCGCCCTCGCTGCCGGCGGGGTTCTTCTCCCAGCTGTTCAAGCTCCACGAGGCACGTGAGCTGACCGCCGAGCTCCGGAAAACGTCTCCCGTGAGCGTCCTGTTGTCCTCACGCTTTCCCTTGAACCAATGCAGCCACCCTCCCCTTCTAGATTCGAAGCACTCGGTCCGCGATAGCGTCCGCTGCGCTGTCGAGGACTTGAGCTGCATCGAGGCGCTCTACATCAACGCAAATCGCTACGGGCTTCCCCCGATTCCGGGCCTGCAACGGTGGGGAACCGCGGAGCTAAGAATGAGCCCGCAGATCGCACACGTAGACCCCGAGAAAAGAGAAGTATCTCCGGTAAAGAGAGCCGATGCGGCGACGCCGTCGATCCTCGTCAAAAGCTCGGCCCTGGATGCCGAACAGCTTGTGACGCTCATCAAAGAGACATTCCCCCTATGCCTCCAGAAGAAGTTTGGCCTTCTGGACAGCGCCGCGAAAGACACCGTGGTGGTGGACGCGCTCAACTACGCCGTGAACTTGTTCTTTCTCGGCTTCAAGTCCTCCAGCACGCGCGAGCTCTGCGAGGAGATCATGCGCACCAAGGCCCTGGGCGAGTTGAAAGGGGCGTTGATGTCGTTTGAGCAGGCGTTCATAGACAAGTACGACGAGCTCGCGTTCGAGCGGTTCGAGGACGTGGTGTTTGAGGGCGCCACGGGCCAGCTGTTGTGGGAGCACATGCCGGGGGTGGACAACCCCGGCTCATATCGGTTGTTCAAGGCGGCGTTCATGATGGAGCCGGGCAACATCCTCGACTTTTCCCTCGAAGAGTACCTCTCGGACACCTACAGGATCGAGAGACGGCCATACACGTCGTTTACTCCCCAGCAGGAGGTGCTGAATGCATACGGCAAGGTTGCGATCCGAATGAACTTGATTCGGTTCTTCTACACCGCGCGCAGCGAGTACTACGTGCTGATGCGAGCAAAGCGGTCGCCGCTGCCGGTGGACATGTACCAAATGCCCGAGGTGGGCATGTTGCAGAGCACCATCGAGAAGTTTTTGAGCACCGTGGAAGAACGCGGGGCGCCCCGCATCAAGACCAAAACGTTGCGCTTTGCAGACGTCCCGTCATAGATAGAAATAGAAGATGAAGTGCACTAAGCGACTGAGCTGCAAGGTTGCGGCCAAGAGTGCGGAGATTCGGAAGTGCATGGGGTAATGTTCTCCACGCGTGAACCCTCTCCGAAAAAGAGGGGCAGAGCAAGGTTTACAGCTTTCCGAGCTTACGTTTGCAGTAGACACGGCCGCATTGCAATTGAGTTGTAAGCCAGATCTCGCCATTCATCTCGCTCGAAGATCGCTCTCGAAGATCGCATTGTGAAGATCGCATTGTCTTGCAAAATCGTCGAGACTTGCAAGACCATACTTGCGAGATCGTAATAACTTCACAGATCGTAATACCTTGACAGAAAAGCTACCGCCTAAGATGAAGCATTGCGGTCAATTAGCATTCTCTGAAGTCCATCTAGCCGCTTCCTGACTAGTCAACGGCGTCATGCATATAGCGCCGAGTTACTCCACCATTGACAAACGGTGACCAGAATAAGTCTCGTGAGCTAGCGATACCACCGTGTTACTACAGCCGTCCACAGCGAGTTTTCTCGAGCCACACCTGCCCGGCCATCTCACCATGAAGAAAGAAGCTCCCGAGGAGAGAAAAAGGAAGCGCAGGAACATAGGCAGCTTCCCCTGCTCAGAGTGCCCCAAGGTGTTCTCCCGCTCGGACCACCTTGCGCGGCACTACTTGAACCATCTGCCGAAAGAGCTATATGTGTGCGACTACGTCATCACCAACATCAATGGCGCCCAGCGTACGTGCGGAAAGACCTTTGTCAGGAAAGATCTCCGAGAGAGACACCAAAAACGGCACTTGGCCGCTCCAGACAAGCTGGAAAGCGGCGAGACCAACACGCCGCCCGAGAACCACACGGCGGGGTCACCGCTCAACATCTCCAACTTGATCGACCAAGAAGGGAACTCGTCCGGCAAGAGCGACGAACTACACTCTGCGGTCAAAGGTGAGGACCACTCTGTTCTCAAAGGCGACCAGCATGCCAACATGGCATTGCCCATGCCTAATTCCACGCCGAATTCGCACTATGTGCTACATAGCCAGAGCAGCAGCAACGGAACATCTGCACTTCTGGCTCCGCTGGCTCTGCCTAGCCTACCGAGTCCCATGGGGCACCCCTTGGGTCTGCATCCTGGGACACAAATGACGCCTCAGCATCAATTGAGCACGAGGGCCCCAGCACAATTGCCCAGCCCAGACGTGGCCATGAGCCCTCTCCACATCCAACGCATGGGGCTGGGCCATATGATGAATAACATGGTGATGACACCGGGCCAGATGTCGGGCCAGCATCTTCTGGGCCAGATGCCTCAAATGGGCCAGGTGCTCACTGCGATGCCGAACCACGCGCTTGGCTCAATGGGCATGCCCCAACAAATGATACCTCCACGTATGGACTACAAGCCCGACTATCGCACCTACAGCTCGGTGCCGCAGCTGCAGAACGACATTCTCTCGTGGCTCTTCACCGACTTCTCGCCCGAAGCACCTCGCATGGCCATGTCGCCTGGCTCCCCGCCAGCTTTGCAACCCCACATCCCGTACAACACCCAGCTACCCGAACAGGATATACAGAAAGAAGAGGACGCTGGCGTCTTGACGCCCTTCTACTACAATCCGGTTTCGGACTCGGTGCTCAACCTTGGCTTGCAGGAGCTCAACTACTTCCTGAACAACGACAACCCGCTCGACGAGGTCTTCTTCCGTTCTCCAAACGATCAGGCTGCTATGCCCGTAGCGGGTGAAAAGTCGCTCACTTTCACATTACACTCAGCTACCACGTCTTCGGGCTCCCCCACCAACACGAACGAGTCGCTTACGCCCAGAACAGTGGCCGATTCCTCGCCGCACGACGTCAGCTTTGAGTCTACGGAGAAGCGCATCGAAGCACACGCAGTCAAAAGCAACAAACCCCAAAAAGAGCACCTCTATGTCGATCGCCATGTTTTGGAGCGCATGTTGAGCGCGCTTCAAATCGACCGGCGAAAGCTCGAGGACATCTTCCTTTCTGATGGAAAGGGCACCTTGGAAGACACAATCTCGTTTTATATTTATGGGTATTGGGAGGCTTTCCACCCGCGCTTCTCCATTCTCCACCGTCCATCCTTCGACACAAAGACAGCAGAACCCTTGTTACTCCTTGCAATGTTGCTCATCGGATGCATGTACTGTGCAACTTCTGAGGCGGACTCTGAGAATCACCAAATGTGCCGTGAGTTCAAGTGTTGTATGTTGATCGCTGTCCCTCTTCGATTTGCCTTATTTCAGCACGAGGACTTCCGGTCGCCAGTAAAGGTTTGGATCTTGCAGACGCTCAACTTGCTTGAATGGTGCGAGAAGAACTACTTGGTGCGTGCTATGCATGAGCGGGCTCACATTCACCATGGTACCACAGTGCAATTGTTGAGGAGGTCTCCGCTCTTGGGTGGTAATCCGACAGTCACCAACAAGGCCGTTACGTCTGCGAGCGACACTGGTGCCAGTGGAGGAGAAGACGAAACTTCGGACGGAATTGGCAGTGACGTTGAGGAGGCAAGCTCTGGCGACCAAGTCCTTTTCCGCAAATGGGTAGACTCGGAGCTGATGAAGCGCATTACGTTCATGACGTTCTATTTGGATGTGATCGACTACATCAAATTCCGGCACAACCCGCAGATTCCGTTTTTCCAATTGCAGATGCTCAACTTGCCGTGCGATGAGGAGCACTTATGGAATAACGAGGAAATCTGCGACTCGTTCAGAAAGGTGGTGAAGAAGCAGCGAAAGCTTCAAAAACTGAACCTGGTGCGCAACATGAAAGACAATCGTATCCGACCTGGAATGAACTTTCTCAGCGCGTTGAAGCGCATTATGAAAGTGCTGAGAGCGGGCGTGGCCAACCACAAACTCACGACCTTTACGAAGAGCATTTTGTTTGGCGGGATCGTGTCAGTTATGCACCAGATGCAGCAGACCGAGCTTCAGAACAATTTTACGTTGCTCATGACTTCTACCGACAAAAGCAAGAACCAGGTGTGGAAAGAGATACTCACCAAGGTTTTCGACGCCTGGGAAGACGACATGCACATCGAGAATGCTTTGAGCAATGATCCCTACTTCTCGATTCAGAAGGGCCAGAGCAAGTTCCCCATGTACCACTTGGCGCAAATCATTGGAATGTCCGACATCAACCACTATGACATCGCCATCTACGGCGGATCTCCTCGCAATATGAGCGTGGATGCGTCGTCGAAGGACATGACCATTGTGCAACGCAAGCTTCTTTCCATGTGGAGCAGAAACGGCCAGATCAAGTCGGTGAAAGACTTGGTGAACACGAAAAGTGTTGTTCATTGCTACTGGCTCTTGTGGGGCCTCATGTTGGCACCTTTGGGGCCAGACGGAAGCCCCACGGGCTCAGTGAGCGCCTACGGCTGGAGAGCGGACCACGACTTCTATGATGCAATGTATGCGGTCAGCATAGCGCTATTGGTTCTTTGGTGCTATGTGTATTCGCTATACGGCGTCGAATCGTCAAGGTTCAAGGACATGGAATCGTTTGCCTTGGAGGACCAGCGCACGTACGAGAAAATCCAATCGTTTGCGGCGGAGGACGGGTATTCGTATCTCTTCCGTGTGCGGCAAGAGTTCACCGAGCACCTCAGGAAAGAAGGGTTGTTGGAGAGGTACATGTTGCACGGGCCCAGAAGCTCATCGATGCTGGTTCCCCTCTACGAAGCGATCTCCAAGTACTGCGAAATCCTCCCGGGTGTCACGCAAAAGCAGAACATCAGCGGGCTCTGCTTCTTGGTGGGCACCAAACTTTTGAAGAGCCAGTGGCAGATTGTGCGGGAGAACGCCAAGTTGATCATCAACTGCGGGTTGAGGTCGGTGGGCAAGAAGGCCGTGCACTGCCCGGACCTCTTCGATTACGAGTTTCACGAATAATGTATAATATGTGTATAATAACTGAGCCAGGTGCCCGTCTACGAGCTCCGGATATGTGTGAGCCAGATTACTGGAGGTCCAGATATGGCGTACCTTAACTACCTAATGCGAAACCCATGCCTAAACTAAACCAACAACACCGCGTTCACACACCCGTCTCTGTCGGGCTCGTTGGTCACCTGTGCGTACTTACCCCACACGACCTTGCCGCCGGCGGTCACCAACCCCATTTCGGAAACGTTCACCTCGATGATGGTACCCTTCGTCAACACACCCAACTGGGTGTACATAGGCGACTGGGGGTTCTTCTTGACGCCGAGAATGGGCAAGAAGATCGTCACGCCCAACTCGGGGTGGGTCACATTGGCCTTCTTTTGTCTCAACGCGGACGGACGGATGATGCGCTCCATCTTCACGGGTCTTCTCGTGAAGCCCTCGCCCACAAACGTGTGTTTCGTGATCATTCTCTTCCACGACTTGGTCTTGGACTTGCCGGTCTTGATCACCTTGAACATCTCCTCCTCACTGATACCACGCACCTTGGGCAACGGCACAGAAAACTTGTCTGCCTTCTCCATCCGCTTCTGCTTGATAGAAGACGAGATGGCCTTGGCAGTGTTGTTGGTCTGACGGTCCAACAAATACGTGGGGAGCGCCTCGCCGTCGTCCTGCTTGGGTGTCGAAGGGCCCTTGACCTTCAGCTCCTGGTGCGCCTTGATCTTCTTCTTGAGCGCAACCTTCTCCGAGTATCTCTTCTTGGCAAACTGCTTACCTCTCCAGCCCTTCAAGCTCTGCGCGTCCTTGGCCACACGGTGGCCCTCTCTCGCGGCTCTCTTCCGCTTTCTTTCATCGTGGTCGAGCCTGCGGCCGTGCTGCTTTATGTGCTGTTCGATGTATTCGTTCTGAGGCATGGTAGTAGAGAAAAATTCTGAGATGAGGTTGTAGACAGTCCGTGATACCTCCACAAATTCCGAGCGGCCACCAGGATACTTGACATTGTGGAGGTTTCGAAAGAGTTATTCATGTGAATTCTTCCTGGCCCATACTAGTTTCTTCTGTGGCCCAGACCTTTCTTGTGTCCGGGCCCACTCATATACTGTGTCCTGGCCCACTAATATACTTATGTCCCGGGCTTATTCTGTTACTTCTCTACGCATGCCTATGCTTCCCTGTCTACACCAATCCTATTGGGATCTCACGTCGTAGTCCTTTCTTCGCAATTCCTGGACTTTTACCGTTTTTATACTCTTTTGCTGGACCTACGTCTCGTACTCATCTCTCATCGCGCACCTTCACATAACTTTTTAGCATCACCATGACAGTTGACGAGCTTCTAGCGGGAATACTAACGTCCCTCGACCAGACAAAGGCGTCGGTCCAGGCGGCAGAAACGACTTTCGTCACCGAGAAGGACCTTCTTGTGCCACAAATGGTGCAAGACCTTTTGGCCAAGTCCACAGGCCTGTTGGAAGCCATGTCTTTGCTTTCGCTCAAGGGCAACTCCATGTTGGCCTACGTCAACAACTTGGTGCTCGTGGTCTTGGCCCACTTGGAGCGCCTTCTGTCCGAAGAGGAGGCCGAGAAGTGCAAGGAAAAGGCTGTTCTCGGGACGGTGAGCCAGAGAGTGACCATGGAGAAGGGCATCAAGCCCTTGGAGAAGAAGCTCGCGTACCAGCTTGACAAGATGGTGAGGTCGTTCCACCGCATGGAGGAGGAGAACGCCAAAATGGAAGAGAAGGTGAGCGAGCGGGCCGAGCAGAAGGGCGACGAGTCCAGCGAAGAAGAATCTGAGGAAGAAGAGGAGGAGGACTCGGAGGAAGAGGACGACATGTTGGCCTACAAGCCCGATGCCGCGGCCTTGGCCAAGATGTCCAAGTTCAAGACGGGCAAGGACGGAAAGCCCAGAGACAGCGAAGAGACCAACGGCAAATATAAGCCACCCAAGATTTCGGCACTTGCTCCTCCCTCGGCCAAGTTCGACGACCGTGCGGGCCCCAAGCAGAGCAACAGAAAGTTGCAGAGTATGGAGGAGTACTTGGCGGAGGCGTCGGACTTGCCTCAGGCGGAAAGTTCCATTGGTGCCACGATTGTGGACCACGGCAGAGGAGGAGTCAAAACCAGCAAAGACAAAAAGAGAGAGGTGGAGATCCAGCGGTACGAGGAGAGCAATTTCACAAGATTGCCCAGCACAGCCACGAAGAAGACGTTCAAGCAGAAAATGGCCGAACGAGCCAACACGTTTGCCGGCGAGGACTGGTCCATGTTCAGCAACAAAAGAAAACTCAAGGAGGGTACCTCGCGCAAAAGAAAGGCTGGCTCCGCTTGGGACAGAGTCAAGAGGAGGCAGACGTGATTATATACTAGTGTGTATTGAAAGGAGACAACTATTTAACGAGGTGACAAAAGAACCATTTTTCTCTGTTTGCCGATTTTTTTTTATATTTGTCTTTTCTAGTGGTGGGCCAAGAAGGCCTTTATCCTAGACCTTCGGGTCTCAGCCTCAGCAAATGCAAACGCTCATAAATATAACAAAATAAAACACTGGATCCAGAAGTAGAAACCCTACCAGTGCTGGTAGGGGGCGCTCTGCGACAGGTGGCGTTGATGGCGGCCGTAGTGGCCGCGGACGTCGTTTCTAACGTTAAGCAGGAGCCCGTTCTTGAACTCCGGTTGGACATTCAAGTTCTGGGCGCCTGCGTTCAGGAAGTCAACGCCGCCGTACTCGCTGTATTTGGGCACGGCATAGTTGACGGGATATGATACATTGTTGGTGCCCCTGGGCGGCACATGCAAGTTGGCATTGAACATGGTGTTCTGGTTGGACAACTGGTAGTGGGCTAAACCCATATCCGAGTGATCCCCGTAGCGGGCCGGTCTGAGGTTCTGCTGGAGGTATTGCGGCGCAGAGATGCTGAGTCTGCTGAATGAGGGGATGTCCAAGCTCAGATGGCGGGTGTGGTGGTGCGGGTCCGTGCGGACGAACTCGCCGTTGGCGTTCATGCTCTGGTTGTGGCCAAAGTGGAGATACGAGTGTGACGAGAGCAGCGACTTGCGCTGCGCCGATTTGGAGGCGCCGTTCAAGATGATGTTGATCTTCAGCTGGATGCGCTTGCCGAACGACGACACAATCTTGCAGTTGTTGAACCACTTCTTGATGATGTGCACCTGCAAGGAGTCTGTGGCGGGTAGGTAGTCGCCAACCAACAACTGCAACGAGGGGAGCAACGCGCGGTCGCCGGTGGGCAGCTCGATCCAATAGGACACGTTGGGGTTGATCAAGATGTCGATCAATGTCTGTACAACGTAGTTGCCGTACGGGTCGTTTATGAGCTTGTTGATGTCCGAGTGGAGAATGTGGGCAATGACTGTGAACTTGAGGTCGGAAAACGCCATCAGTTTGTACTCGTTGTTGTAGCAGCTCTTCATCAACTTCTCAATCACGTTGGAGGAGAACTTCAAGTTGCACAAGTCGTTGATGCCGAAGCGCAAGAAGTCGTCGAAGAAGCGGCAGTTCACATCCACCAGGTCGATGGACACGAGGTACTGCAACACATAGTTGCCGAACTGGTCGTTGACAAGGCGTGTGAATACGTCGTAGTTGAGGATGACCGCGGAGAAGGCCACGAGCTGCGTGGCGTTGACGTGGTTTAAGCACTTTTGGAGCACGCAGCAGCCGTGCTTGTGCGTGGCAACCACCAAGAGGTCGTCGAGAATGGAGTCGTAGATGAACTGGCAGTCTTCAGGCGGGTACTTGTTGAGGACCTTCTGAATGACGTGGTTGCCGTTCAAATCCTTGATTAACTCGATGATGTAGGGCTTGAGGCCCGCCGAGAGCACCGACAACTGGCGCGCGTTGGACATGCGGTCGATGACCTTCTGCAACGCGCGGGTTCCGTGCTGGTTGATGGAGATCAGGAAGAGGTTGTACTTCAACGAGTCCAACATGGCGTCGAGGTCGTGCTCGGAGCAGTAGTCAATGAGCTTCTGCACCAAGTAGTTGCCAAACGGATCGATGATGAGCTCGTACAACAGCGGGTGCACCTGGCGGAAGATCACCTCGAAGTTGGCGGTGCGCACGTGTGCGCTCAGCACCACGTTCTCGTCGATGCGCTTCTGGAGAAACCGGCAGCCGTGCTGGTCCTTGGCGAGGCGCAAGATGTCGGGCTCCAAGGCCGCGAGGGGCACCTTGCTGATGGACGCGAGGTACTCCTTGTCGATCTTGTCGGGCACACGGTTCTCCTTGTCGGAGAGGTCGGGGTCCAAGTTGAACAGCGGCAACGCAAGGTGGCCGTTCATCTTGGTGGACTCCCAGAGCACCAGCTTGCCTGGCGCGGGAGGGGTGGTGGGCTCGGCAAGCAGCAGCACCGAGTTGATGGAGAGGTTGTGCGAGTGCCGGGAGGTCATTTGGAGGGGCTGGGCGGAGTTGGCGTCGGGCCCATAGGGAGAGGATCCAAAAAAGACGGACGATGTGGTCAAAAATGTAGTAGCCTGTAGATAGCACTAGGCGAGACATGCCTGAAAATTCGTGCTCCCGCCGACATTTAGTGGTCTAGGCAGGCCAGGGCTCGGCTCAAAGGGGTGCGACATGGGGGCGTTGGGCCGGCTATTGGATATTGTGCTGCACTGTGCGACACACCTGCCGCAATCTCTGCGACTAACCACGGCCCACGGCCCAGGGCCCGCTTCGCCTTGGGGCTCCTGCTTGCTGCGCTCGTCGCAAGGCTCGGGCCATCGGCACGTTCCAAAGGCACGGCCACCGGCTTCCCGTTGCCGCTTCTTGCCGCGGCCCACCGACCCGCTCACTCCGCGCCCGCGCCCTTTGTTCCTGCCTCGTACCTGCCCTGCGCGACGTAGCTGTTCAACACCTCTTCGTAAAAGACAAACTCGCCCCGCCGCGATAGTGCACTTTGCAACCGCCGGACCACCCGCTCGCGCTCTTTGGCCGCCACCTCCTGTCGCCGGTCGGCCGCCTCCTGTGTCGTGGCAAAATCGCCGGTCATGTATCCGGGCGGCAGCAGGTACTTGTCCATCACCTGCGAGCGCACCCACTCGTGGTCCCCCTCTCCTCTTTCGCTTCCCCTTCTTTCTCCTTCTCTCTCTCCTTCGCCTCCCCACGGGCTTCTGCCTGTTTCTCGCCCGCCTGTGTCGTCGTGGTCCCACTTGGGGCCGCGTGCGCTGACGCCGGTTCCGGCGGCCGCGAAGAACGCCGCGTACTCCTTCTCCTGGGCCTTGGTCATCACGCCGAGGTGCGAGTTGAGCCGTCGCGCGCCCACCCACAGCGGGTTGGGCTTGAAGTCCTCGCTGCGCCACGGCGCGTCCGTGATGGGGTTGGCGGCGAGCGACACGACAAAGCCGTCCTTGGCGAGCTGCGCGCGGTAGTAGTTGCGGAGGAACTCCGCCCGCTGGAGCGCGGTGTAGTGCTTCGGGTAGCTGGGCCGGCCGCCGAACCCCGCGAGGGGCTCCACCTCGTCCTGCGAGTCCGCCACCACCCGGTCGTCGTCGTCGTTGCTGCCGCCGGCAAACGACGCCTTGACCGGCGACAGGCGGAGCTTCTCGTCGCGCGTGGGCAGGTCCTCGCCCGGTCCTGCAGCGCGGGCGCCTTCACTGGAGTCCGAGTACTGCGTCGGGAGCCGGTTGAACTGCGAGCTGGTGATGGTCGATCGGTCCAGGTCGCCTCTTTTACCGGGCGATCCTTTTCCTTTTAGGGGGCTAGATAGGATGAACACTTCTTCTTCGTCTGCCTCGACGGCACTGTCTGTACGGCGCCGCTTAGGTGGGGCCATGTAGGGGATATTTGTGAGGGCGCTTTCGCTTTTCGAAGGTTTTGCGTGTAGAGGTCCGTGTGAGCGGCGGTCCAACTCCGTCGCCAAGCGCTTGACTTCCTCTTTGAGGCGCTCGTTCTCGGCGGTGAGCGACCGTAGATTAGCCTTGTATTTTCGGAGTTTGGAGTTGAACTCGGAAACGAGGAGACTTTTGAACTTGTCGTTGGGCACGGGGTTCTCGAGCTTCTTGACGGCCGCGACCGCGAGGATCTGCTGGAGCTCGTCCTGTATGTTGGCGACGCACGCCTTGAGTCTGTTTTCGGCGTTCATTGCGCCGGGCGTGGCTACTTGAGTAGTAGGGATGGTGTTGGTGTTTGTTGATGGCCTGCACACAACGCGCGCGCGCGACGCGGGTGTCTGATCCGATGAGTTGCAAAATGAACACGCGAAATCCGGGGGTGCATTGTGCAGGTTTTAGAGCGGCTGCAAAACGTAACCTGTAAAAAAAGCGAAATAACCTGCAAATTGCACTTTTACAGGTTAGTTAACCTGCAAATCATGTCGCACACTTAATATTCGCCGATGCAGGATTTGCACATACTCCTAACATACGCTCGACTACATATTTATTTTTACCCCCATGTGGAATAGGAGACTGATGCAGGGTACTGTGTCACTGACCTGCTGAGTCGCACAAATTGCGCCAAAGGTGCTATTCCCCCACCACGACCCTCCGACTGCCCGGTTGGGCAACAAAGAAAAATAATTGCAGATTTGCCATACACAATCCTGCTGTATGATTGGCCCGGCACAATGAATGATCGAAATAACCCAATTGTGTAGATGGGCCCTGAATGTCGCGGCCCTTGGCGGCAAACCTGAAACGCCCCAGGTGAACACGCTCGTCTCATGTGAGGCTACTCCAACGGACAGAATGTCTCCTCTCCATCCACCTTGCATGAATCCACCACGCAACGCGCAAACTCCGCGCACAATCACAGCCCCATGCAAAGCACCTCACAGCGCCATGCGTACTCACAGCCACATGCGTACTCACAACCCCATGCATGCTACCTCTCTACGGGCCTCCAGAAGAGTTGAGGCACAGCCAACCAACCATCAAAGTTGGCGAACCTTTGTGAGGTCAAGTACCTCGCGCTTACAGGGCTAGGCGTTCGTAATGACAGACGGGCTTACATGCAGACAAAGTTAAACTAAGCTCCCAGTAGTAGCAACATGCGATGAAGGCACGTACGAAGCAACTTGCGGTACATAGATGCATGCACGTAGGCACGACTAAGTGTACGACTTCAGGAGCGTACGACCTAAGAGCGTAGGAATGCAGAGACGTTCTCACGTGAGGAGCAACTCCAGCTTCTCATCTAACAATGCAATCGCAATTGAATCGCAGTCAACCGCAGTCAATTGCAGATTTCAACTATTTTCAGAGACAAAGCCCCACGACACACCGTCTCAATAGATAGATTACATGTGAAAGTGATCTTGGCGATTTGTGGAGGGGTGGAGTGGAATCAAGATGGAGACCCGTATGCAGTCCTCTCAAAATTCTCACCAACAACAACTCAAACCACCCGTTCTACCTACCCGATGTTTGGCGCCGCGTCCAACACGTCGGCATCGCCGTTTTCGCTCAACAATACGGCCCAGAGCTCTGGGCTCGGCACGACCAACGCCGCCTCCGGCGGATTGTTTGGCGGTCAGCAGAAAAAACCAGCCACAGGTGCCTTTGGGTCGTCCAACACGGGCGGTTTGTTCGGCAGCAACCCGGCCGCGGGCGCTTCACAGCCAGGCGCCAATTCTGCCGCCTCGGGCGGTTTGTTTGGCCAGAAACCGCCAACTTCCACCGGTTTCGGCGCACCCTCCGCAACTTCTGCCCCCACCACTCCGTTTGGGCTGAAACCAACGGCGTTTGGCGCCCCCGCGCAGCCGGCGGCAGCTCCTGGTGCATCTAGCACTGCAGGCGGAGGCTTGTTCGGCAACAACAGCAATGCTAGTGGCGGTTTGTTCGGGAAGAGCAACACCGGTACCACTACAGGTGGTATGTTCGGAGCCTCAAACACCGGCAACGCTCCCAGCGGCGGTTTGTTTGGAAACACAGCAAGCACGTCGAGCAACACCAACACAAGTGGCCAAGGCGGCGGCTTGTTCGGTGGCACTTCAAACACAGGCACATCGAACAATTTGTTCGGCTCGAGCAACAACGCGGCCTCCGGTGGCCTCTTTGGCCAGAAGCCTGCGTCGGGTGGCCTTTTCTCCAACAACAGCACAGGCCCAAAGCCGCTTTTCGGCGGCTCCACTGCCCAGCCCTCGGGTGGGCTCTTTGGAGGGCAGCAGAATACGCAGAACAACCAGGGCGGCTTGTTCGGCGGCTCGGCCCAAGCGCAGCAGCAGCAGCAGCAGCCGCAGCAGCAGCAGCTCACGGCCATGACCCGCGTGGGCGATCTCCCCGCCGAGTTCAGAAACGAGCTCCAGCAGTTCGACACCTACATCTCCACACAGCATCTCATTGCCACCACGCTAAACGCGGACCTCCAAAAGCACGACCAGCTTGTCAAGTCCATCCCCAGCGACGTCAACTACTTGCACACGAAAATCTCGTCCATCAAGCAGGCGCTCCGGTTCGACGCCGAGCAGCTCAAGTCGCTCAAGGAGGTCAACGACGAGCTCACAGAGGACATCGGCAACATCATGCAGCTCATCGTGCAGCTCTCGACTCCCGGCACCAAGTTGTCGTCGTCGTTCCACTTGAACGAGTTCTTCGTCAAGCGCATCAACAAGTACAAGGAGCTCTTGCTGAGCTACGAAAAGGTCATTGGCGAGAGCACGGAGGTGACGGCCGGCTTGGAGCTGGCGTGCAGCGACACGATGGGCAGCATCTTCAACGTTGTGGAGGTGGTCAAGAACCAGTATGCATTATTCATGGAGCTTTGCGAGGTGTTGGCGCAAGTGCACAGCGAGATCGGGAACCTCGGCCAAAAGCAAGTGTATTAATAGTTGTATCATTACAAGGTCAGTGTATGGTTTGTAGTCAAGGGCATGGTATTACATGGTCAATTGTATGGTTTGTATTAATGGTGATACTTCTCCACATACTGCACAAGATCTCATCTCCATCACCAACATGTCTCGAGCCGACTATCTCTCCAAGTACCTTGGAGAGACGGAAAAAAAGCGCAAGAAGAAGTCAAAAAAGTCACATGCAACCAATATCGTCATAGCGGGCCAGCCTGCTCTACCGGTGCAGCAGCCGGACGCAGAAGAAGAGCCTTCCGAGGTCAGTCTTCGAGACCCAGAAGATGAGTACGCTCCAGTTGGAGTTGAGGCTGCAAATGCGCCGAAGCCAAATAAGGGATTCAAGCGAATTGACAATGGCCAGGTGATAACAGCGGAAAAGAAGCCGGATCCAGGAGCGGAAAGCACAGTTTACAGAGATTCGAGCGGCCGCATCGTTGATCTAGCCCAAAGACGCAACGAGATCAAATTGGAGAAAGAACGGAAGGAAAGGGAGGAGCTTCTAGCAAAGGAAAAGATCAGCGTCGGCGAGGCTGATGCCATCCGCATTGAGAAAGACGAGGAGAAGCTCCGAAAGGCTACTCGGTTGGATGTCTCCACCACAGATGCCGAGTATGTGCAGCATAGAAAAGCGCAGGTTCAGTTTGATGACCCGCTCTTGCAATTTGGCGAGACGAAGCATGTGCCCCAAGCCTCAGAAACCGGCCGGCCGGTGTACCAAGGCGGAACGCACCCCGCCAACCGTTTTGAAATCAAAGCTGGGTACTTTTGGGACGGCATCGACCGCTCCAACGGCTTTGAAAACAAAATCATCCGGAAAAGGAGCGAAAACTACGTGGCCAAGTTCACCGCGAGGGCATCCAAAGAGTCTTATACCGAGTATGACTTTGACTAGTCATTCAGCTGCTCCTGCCAGTGGAAGTCAGCTACCCACCTGGTGGTGCTGTCGGCATCTTTTGCTGATAGAGGTCTTTTATTGTACGTTTGTTGGTAGTCTTGTCGTGTACTGCTGTAGCGAGGTATGTCGTTAAATACTGTATAAGTCATTAGTGCCTCTCTATTTGCGCTTGATGTACGTGTTGTAGGCGTCAAAGTCGAAGTTGCCGAACTTGTAGTCGATGTCCATCAACAACTTGACCGTATCCAGCGACTTGTACACGTAGTCGGCAGGCAAGCTGACCAAGGCGTTCTTCAACGCGTTGCGGGGCACGTCCAAGCCATGCTGCTCAAACAACTTCTCCTGGTTGAAGTACATCGTTCTGGTTTGCGAGCTGTACACCTGGTCGTTGGACAAGTTGTACACGGCCGGGTAGCCCGAGATGGCCTTGAAGTTGGACTCACGCGTGTTGGGAGGGTGCAAGGGGAACATCTTCTGCAAGAACTCGTAGGAGGCCAACGTGAAGCCAAACTGGGGCGACGAGCGGAACACACGCGCAAGCGAGCCCTTGAAGAACGCGGTGAAGCCCTCCTCCTTCAAGATGGAGCCGAACGCGTGGATGATGCCGCGGTAGCGCACGTCGCCCTTCTTGGCCTCCATCTGCAAGCGGGTCTTGATGACGTCGGCCGGCGTGGTAAAGAACGCGGCCGGCGCGCCGGCCATGGCGCCCGAAAGAAGCAACTGCCACGTGGAAAGCGAGTGTTTTTTGTTGGGGTCGTGCGGGTCGAAGTTGAACAAGTGGTACTTGATGTTGGCGTATGTGGGGAAGTAGATGGCCGAGAAGGGCACGTCACGCAACAAGCACGCGGACGCGCCCTTGTACAAGCCCTTGAGCCCCAACTGGCGGATGATCTGGCCCGCGGTGAGGCGCTTGTGCGGGATCTCGCCGGGGTTCAACGTCTTGCTCGACGCACCGCCTTGCATCTGCAAGCGGATCTTGACAATCTCCAACGGGTTGGTGAAGATCACCTGGCACGCACCGGCGGACGAGCCGGCCGCCACCTCCCAGCCCATGGTGATGTTGCCCGCCTCGTCGGTGCCGATCTTGCGCACCAAGTCGTTGACGGTCAACTTGATGGCCTTCTCGGGCGCCACGCCCACCAACTGCGCGGCCAAGCCCAGGTACAAGCCCTTGAAGCCCTCGTTGCGGAGGATCTTCTTGAAGCAGTCGAGCGAGTTGGCGTAGAGCGCCTTGTGCTTCTGGGCCTGCATTCTGGTCTTGACGAGGTCGATGGGGTACACGGCGGTGGCGCCGATGCAGCCCGCGATGGAGCCCAAGAAGAACGAGTACATGGAGTCGAAGATGGGCCACAACGAGAAGTTGTCGTCGGTGACGGGCTGCGCGGCCGGGTGGTCGAAGATGGAGTACAAGGTGGGCTCGTTGTTGAGGTAGTTGGGGTTCAAGAACGAGATCAACTCGCGGCGCGGGATGGTCTCCTCGGTGCGGTCGATCAAGAAGAACAACAAGTCCAACTCGGGGGTGGTGATGGGCTTGAAGTTGGACAGCTTCAAGAGGTGGTCGTTCAAGTGGTTGTAGAGGTCGCGCTTGTTGATCAAGATGTCGGACTTGTCCAGCGTGGTGGGCGGCGTGTTGGCGATCACCTCGTTGATGAGGTCCAACTTGTTGAGGCAGTTGTACACCAACATCACGTTGGACAACGTGAAGGTGTCCTTGCCAAAGTACTCGGGCAACGCGCCGAGGTTGCGCTTCAACTTGGACAGCAACTTGTGGTTCAAGTTGGTGGTGAGGAGGTGGTTCAAGTCGTCGGTGCCGATGGTGGCCCGCCGGCCCAGGAGCACCTCGAACCCGCCAATCAACTTGGTCACGGGCAAGTTGTTGATCAACGAGATGAAGTCCTTGAAGTCAATCTCGCCGTCGGGCTGGAAGAACCGCTCCATGTACGCCCAGTTCAACTTGCGCTTCTTCATCTGGTACTGCGGGTCAATGGCCTTGTTCAACCCGTTGAGCACGTCCAAGCAGTCCAGGTACGTCAACCGCCGGTTGTCGCCGGCAAGAATGCCAAACAAGAGCTTGAACTCGCCGTCCGCCGCGGTGAGCGTGCGCACAAACGACACAAAGTCGTTCTCGTCCACGTAGCCCTTCTGGCCCTTGTCGGCTATCAAGTAGAGGAGCGCATACGACTGGCGGGGCAAGTCGTTGGGGAACGGCGACAAGATGGTCACGAACTCGGGCAACGAGAGAAACTTCTTGTTGGTCTGGGCGTCGAGCGACGCGAACTGGTCAAACACCTCTCTGGCTTTGAGGTCGGCGGCCATGGTGAAGAGCGGTGTGAAGAATCTTTTTTCGGTGCGTGCGCTGAGTCAACTGAGTCAGCCGGAAAAATGCGGGGGAAGTGCAAACGTGGGGCCACGGAAACGAAAACACGGCGGCGGGCAGAACTTACTAACCGGTGGAGGTGGCCTGGAGATCCAAAGAGATGACGCGCTGTGTCGATTGGCCGGTGCACTTGACTTTGTTCGGCATGTGCGAATGTCGGAAACGCCGATGTTCCGTTGGACCGAGCAGGTTGTTCCGGTCGCGCGAGCCTAGGGCATGTGCGCCGTTGCTCTCGGAACCACCTGCCTGCTCGGGCCCGGCCTGCACGCTCCCCACCCCACCGTTCGTGCACGTGACACGCTCCAGTACCTTGACAGGATCTCATTGTGAATGGTTGCCCGCATGGTTTGGTTCTCGCTCGTTTCGGCTTCTCGTTCTCGGTTTCTGTTTGTTTGGTCTTTGGTTGTGTGCCGGTTGTGTTTCAGAAGTTTCGTTCTGTGCTTGCAACTGATGCGAAAATCGCAAATACACCCATTCGTACTACACTCTCAAGACCATTCGCTCAAGACCATTCGCTCAAGACATTGCTCAAGACATTCGCTCACCATTCGCTCACCGTCTCTCGAGACTAGTATATATCAATGTACTTACGTAGACGCACTGAAGGTAGGTGGTCAAGATCGCCTTGGCGTGCCATCTGTCCTGTATATCCACCAACTACATGGCTTCTGGAGCTCCAGGTACGTACTCGGCACATCCACGCGGCGCAGCTAACAGCAGGCGGTAACTTCAGGTCGTGGACACCCACACCTCCCGAGAGAGGCTCCTTCCCCTTGGACCACCTCGGCGAGTGCAAGCAGCAGATGATGGACTACTTGCAGTGCATGAAGTACACCGAGAACAAAAACGCACCCAACTGCCGCATCCTCGCCAAAACCTACTTGAAGTGCAGGATGGACAACCAGTTGATGGAGGACTCGGACTGGGAGTCGTTGGGCTTGACCAACTTGCCGGGCGACCGGGCCAAGAAGTCTTCACTGTAAATAGATCAAGAGACGCAATGGAAGAGAGATGTAGGCTCACAGCGTATCGGTGAATTCAACGTTGCGTCAGCTTACCAATACGGTAGCATGAGAATCTACGTCCGTCCTCACTACTGGTACCTAGAGTGTGCTTCCACTGGTCTACGCTGGTATTGGCATGGCTTTGTGGTACTTGGCTGGCTTTCTGGTACTTGGCGTGGCATACTGGTACTGGAGGTCGTTCACTGGCATTGGCATTGCTTACAGGTGCTTGGGTGTATTGTGACTACGGGTGGTGGATTGCGCCGTCAATGGCGGATTGTATTACTTACTGGCCTGGCCGCCTCTGCCTCTGCCCCGGCCGCGCCCGCGAGCAGAACCTCTGCTGCCACCACGGCCTCCACGGTTGGACTGTGAGGCATTGTTCCCGTTAGCAGTGGGAGTAACGCCGTTGGGCGCAAGCGCAGGGGCCTGCGGAGGTGGAGGCTGGTGCACAAAGTGCGGCGGCAACGGGATGCCTGGAACAACGGGAATGGGCATGGGCGCCTGCTGTCCGTACGGAGGCGCAACCATGCCCATGGGAACGTTACCGTGGCTCATCACGTTCGAGTAGATCTGGCCGTAGATCTGCTTGATGGCGCCCGCATTGTACAGCTCGCCCGAAGCATCAGCATCGTTCGTCGTAGCATCTGCGTCCTTGGACGCAGCATCAGAGTCCTTCGCCTGCTCGGCGGGCTTTTTGCCCGACTCGCTCTTTTTCAAGAGAGCCAACAACTCGTTGGTCTTTTTGATGTTTTGCTCCTTGACCGTCTCGTTGACAGTCTCCTTCTTCTTGCTTTGCGCTGCCTCCGCCTTCTTCATTCTCGCAGCCTTCTCGCCGTCGGTCAACGTGGGCTTGCCCTTCGACGCGTTGGAGTGGAACACCAACTGCCTGTCTGTGATGTTCAACACCAACGACGAGTCGATGATGGACCCGCGGTTGGTCTTCAACTTGCCGCCCATGGTGTTGCCTGTCACCAACGCGACGTCAAACACAACGCCCAACGACGTCTTGGTGCCCACGGTGGTGATACTAACAATAGTACCTTTGCTCAACTTTGGAACCTTACCCGAGTCTTGCACGTAGATGACTCTGTCACCAAGCTGGAATCTCTGTTGTTTCAACAACTGGTAGGAAACACTGGGGTTGATCACGGCCTCCTTAGGAACGCCCTTGACATCCTTCTTCTCCAATTGCAACGGCTTGCTGATGTAATCCTCCATGAAGTCTTCAATAGCAGTGATGCTGAATCTCGTCAACGAGTCGGACTCGAGACTAACCTGCTGCATGTCGGCCTTAACCAGCTTCAACCACAGTCTGATCTCCTTGAGCTCAGCCTCGGTAGTGAAGTCGGTCACCAAGGGCATGTCGCGGTTGTCTTTCGAGGTCAGCAAAGCACGGTAGAACTTAGGGAACTTTGCCTCGTAATCCTTGATCAACTGAATGGCCAAGGGAGAGTACTCCCAAAACTTCACGCTCTTTCTAGTATAGCCCAACACCTTCAAACGGCGGCTATCGAACTTCATGTCCAAACCAATGTTCACTCTGTGACCATTCTTCTCTCTCAACATGTAACTGCCAGAGATTTTGGACAAAAACAAACCATTGATGCGCAAAAGCTTAGCAGCCTCGAAAGACGCCAAGTACTTGATCTCTCTTCTTTCCATTCTCAATCTCTCTTTGCCGATCGCGGGCTCAAGCACCGACAGGATTTTGTCAATCCTCACGTTGAGTCTGTCTCTGGTGTGCCCAGCTACGACAGCAGGGGCACCGTATGCGAAAGCACCCATGAAAACAACAGGCAATCCCACAGGGTACTCTTCATCAATCGGAAGAGGTGCGCGCGTGGCGTATCTTTCGTCCTCATTCACAACCTCCTCGACGATCATCTGTATGGCAACTGGGTACTTTTCAGCGGAAAAAGACTTGACATAGGCGCCTCTCTGCGTTCTCACCAAGCCTGTGACCTTCTGGACCCACACAATCGTTTCCACTTTGCCGATTTTTATGCCCTTCGTATTTTCATACGCGGCCTTCAAGTTTTTACGAGTAATATTGTACTCCCTGATTTCTTCCATGCTCATGTGGTTGGTGACGGTCTTCCTCATGTTGCCAGATTTGACGGACTCGAACTTTTGCTCATTGTACCAGATCTCAGTCACCCTTGACTCCGAAAGGTACGGCCAGTTGCTGTAGACAACCTTGCCCATGAATTTTTGGACAAACTGGTTGACGGTGATGTCTTCCCAGATGTTCTCGAGCGTCAAGACCATAGACTCCGACTTGGAGGGAAAGTTGAAAACCTTCACCTCCAGCAAAGCAAGCTCTGAATTGAAAGGAATCGTGTATAACGAGGGGAAGCCAGCCAACAATTCCTTGCCGAGCTTGGCGCCCTCCGGCAATTCAAATTTGAAGTCAGGATTCAAACGAGGCAACTCGAAAATTTCCTCGTAGCACCTATCGTGCTCGAGATCGTGGAAGAACCCAGGCAACGGAGTAGGATACGTGGAGTCATTCTGGGGGTTGAAAATGAATATAATGTCGTTTCCGTAAGAGTTTCTGTGCTTTTCCTCAGGGGTCAACTTAGCCTCGATGGGCTTCAAAGTGTCGAGCAAACGCTTCTCGTCAACGAAACTCAACAAAACCACGGCTTCCCAAGACGCAGTCTTTCCGTTGAGGTCCACATCCACCTCGTGAGGATAAAAGTCGCTGATGGGCGAGTTCTCGTCCGTCATCAATGGACGGTACACGTCGGGCATCAACTTGCGGGATCTAGCAGGCAACACGGCCATCAACTGCTCGAAGGGGCGGAACGGCTTGGCGAGGTCAAAAGGCACCTCGGTCTCCTGCTTGGCCAACATATCCTGGATGCCCACTGAGATATCGGAGATACGGGGGGAGTAGTGATACCTGTAGAACCAGTTCCAGGATGGACATCCCTTGTAGTAGTAGTACAACACCCACTGGAGCCCCTCCACGTAGTGGCGCGTGAGCTCAACCAATTTGTCCTCGTCGTGGATGGAGAAGTTCAACTTCTGCTTGTAATATTTGTCCTTGGACGCCACGAACTTGGCGTCGTAGAGGTCCTTCGCGTCCTTCATCAACTCGTCGGTGGCAAACAAGTTCGCCAGCTGGTACTTCTTGACAGTCTTGCGCAACTCGCCCACACGCTCGTTGAACTCTTCTTCGGACTCGTATGCGTTGATGCCGTCCACATCCACGGTGGCCTCGTAGGAGTCGGCCGACCGCGAGTGGAGTAAGAGGATGCCCGCCTCCATGGCAAAAGTCTTCAAAAAGTCTAAATGTTTCGTCACCAAGTCCGTAGGCAAGGGGAGCGTGGGCAAAGTGCCCGCGTCGGCCTGCGCGGCCAACTCGGCCACCGGCTTGCACGCGGTGTCCAACAACCACGGCTTGATGATGCCCACGAGCTTCTTCTCGTCCTTCAACATCAACAACTTGCCCGTGCGCTGGCGCTTCTTCTCGCCCGTGATGGAGATGTCCTCCAAGCGCTTGTTGAACCAGTCGATGTCCACGCTCTGTTTCTCAAAGTTCTCCAACTCGAACTCCGAGAGGTAGTCGAGCCACACGCCCAACCGCTGGAAGTTGATCTTGCCGCCCTCGTTCAAGTACCCGTCCAAGTGGCGGATGCTCTGCTTGAACGCGGCGATCATGAGCGGGAACGCGCCCTTGTTGATGTGCAAGTCGGGTAGGTTGGGCAAGAAGTCGTTGCCGATCACGTACATGATCAAAATGAAGTCGTCCAAGATGCGCTCGAAGCTGTACTCGAACGACACCACCGCCTCCAAGTCCTGGAACTCCAACGCCATGTACTCGCGCAACAACGACAAATGCAAGAGGAAGAACCGCTGGTCGTGCACGTCGCCCGACTTGCGGCTGCCGGGCCCAAACGTCACCTCCTCCCGGAGGAGCGAGAAGTGCGGGTCGTGCGTCACCAACCCCAACATGATGAGGTCCGCGTCCAACCCGTAGATGCAGTGGCGCACGTTGGGGTTGTAGTCGGGCTGCGACTTCATCGTACGGATAAACTGCATGATCTTGTGCTCGCCCTCGCCCGGCACCTCGTGCCCAGACAATACGATCTTGATGCCGGCCCACCGCGCATCCTCGGACATCTTCTTGTGGATGAAGTACTTCAAGTTGTCCGTCAACTTCGCCATGAATTCCGTGCCGGGCGTGATTGCGTTCGAGTCGAACGGGTCGTCCTTGGGGATCTCCTGGCCCTGCTGGATGGCCTTGCGGAGGTTCTCCTCCGCCTCGTATGCAGTGCGGAACCGTCTGGCTCGCTGCTGGTTCATCTTGGCCCGCGGCGCCACGCCGTCGATCGCCATGTAGAACACCTCCTTGGGTTTGATGATGTCGAACAAGTGGTCTATGTAGTTGAAAATGGCCGCGTACATCTGGTCGTCGGTCATGCGGTTCAATGTGTCGTTGTCGGAATGCGTACACGTGTGCAAGATGGAGTTCATGTCGAGATAGAGGTTGTCGAACTCAGGCACGTTGTCGCCCTCGATTAGCTGCGAGATCAACGGCCATCTTTCCGATATGAAGCGGAAGAACTTGGGGATACCTGCGGTTAGTGGCGGCCGGGAGGCACGGAGAAGTTACATACCCATGCTTGTTAGGTGTAGTGCTGATTTAGTGGGTGTAGTTGGTCGTTGTTGAAAAGTACGCGAAACGGTGCGTGCACACCCACCCACTACAACGACTCCAGGCATCTAAGACATGACTACGATCGAAGGATGCTGACGCTACGTCGAGTCGTGGCTACATCGTCCAAGTAAAACAATTCATATCCCCTGTCCGGACCGGTCTGCCATAAATATCTGCTACAACAAGCAGTCGGCGACGGCCGCGTACGTCCGCCGGGCGGCGTCCGCCGCCTGCTCGCTGAGCACCTTTGCCTGCTCGCCAAGCGCCTTTGCCTGCTGGTGCACCTGCTCGCTGTGCGCCACGGCGTCCCACTGCGCCCACAACGCGCGGGCACTGGTTTCCACGTGCTGCTTTATGCTCTCGGCGCCCTCCGCCACCGCCGTGCGCTCGGGCACCACCAGTGACAACACGGTCCACGTGTTGGACGCGGCGGCCGCGCCCGCGGACCCGAGCCGCTGGCTGCTGAGCACCGCAAACGGCTTCACCACGTCCACGTACCAGTCGTGCGTGGCGTTGGCCGAGCGGCTGCTCCAGCACGCCACCCACAGCCCGGTGGTGGCCGCCCACAGCCCGGTGGTGGCCGCCCACAGCCCGGTGGTGGCCGCCGCCTTGCCCACCTGCTCGGGCATCTCTAGGCGCGTCCACTCTAGGAGCGCGGTGGTGTACCTGCTGGACGTGCGGTACAACTGCACGGAAACGTCGCCGAACGTGGACCCGAAAGACTTGGCGACAGGCGCCACCTTCTCCGCCGCCGCGCTGTAAACAGAAGTGCCCGACTGCGCCGCCGCGTCGAGGTACCGACGCAAGCGCAATTGCTTGGTGGCCTGCGGCGCGTAGAAGAGACTCTGGAGGTACCCCGTCTTCTCCTGCTGCGTGTCTTCATACAACGCGCGGTACACGAGCTCGCGGAGCAGCGCAAGGTGCTTTTCCGCCGTCGAGAGCGACGTCTGGAGCGGCGACACCTTGGCAGGCACCTTTCTGGGCCACATCGTGGCACACACCCCAGACGCACACGCGGTGGCAGCTGCGGTGGCGGCCGCGGCCAACGCGTAGTAGAGCAAGAGCTCGCTTTGGCCCTCCAAAGCTACGAGGAACGAGTACACGGTGTGCTGGAGCCACAGAACGCCGGGCTGGGGCTCGCCCTGCGCCCGCATCTGCGAGAGACGCCCGCCAAACACGTACACGAACGCCCTGCGCGAGAGTCCGCGTGCGCGGGCGTCCGCCGCAGCCAAGCCGCACGCTTTGGAGCATCTCAGCTCCGGCTGGGGCGCGGAGGCCCCGCTTTCGCCCGAAACAGCGTTTGCCACCGGTTTTTCTTCAGCCGCCGCCTCCGGGGCCGCAGGCAGTGTGGTCGGGGTCGCGGGCTGGATGTCCGGGGTTGCAGGCAGGGACACCTGCCTGATGGTGCACGTCGACTCATCCACCGCTTCCGACGGAGTCTCGGCACCCAGCGAAAACGAGCGCACGTGCTCGGCCTCGCTCGCTTGGACGATGGACGAGGTGGTGGACTCGTCTTCGAAGTCGGACGACGACGAAATGATGGCCCAGTCCTCGTCCGCAGACGTGGAGGTAGCCATGGCGGTCATAATGTGGGGAAGGGTTCTAGTCTTGGGCGGGGAAAAAGGCGAGTCGGGAGGAGTGATTTGGGAGCAAAACGGAGAGATCAAGTGGGATTCCGACTCTGAGTGAATGCCACGGTTTGAGGGTGGTTTCGTGGGAAAGATGTGTAGTTGCCGTTAGGGAGAAGGGGGCGGCTATCTACAGGGCGATAAGCGCCGGCGGGTCACGTGACCGGATCAACCCGCCACGAGGCTGCCCCACCTCCACCTGTCAATCGGAATTCCCCTCTGTTTCATGTACTTGTAAGTGAATTCTGTGGTGTGTCCCAATGGGCCAGGAGAACTACGTGGAATTTTGGGTGCTGCGTTCGGATTGGCTGCAGCAGCCAAATGGTACAAATTGCTTTCCTCAATTCGCAACCACATAGACATCAACATCTCTCTAATAGCAATACGTCATTGAGTAGAGATGAATTGAACTTTCGTAGATTCTAAGTTTCAAGGCTCAATCACGTAAGGTTCTTTAACGTTTCAGGGCCTTTCACGTTTCAGGGCCCTTCACGTTTCAGGGCCCTTCACGTTTCAGGGCCATTCACGTTCAGGCTCCTTCACGTTTCAAGACCGTTCAATCATGTTTCATGTCTTTCTCTTACACCCAGATGATCCAAGCATCCCACCTAGGGGATGACTCTACCAGAGTTGCGCAATATGAAGTGTTCTTGCTACCGTACGGCTAAAGTGTGCGCCATATTGGTGCGCTACATTGGTGCGCTGTTGGATCGCTACTTGGTGGTCCGAATCTATATAACCTGCCCTAAATTCAAACCTGCCCTAAATAAAATACAAATCTTGTCGCAAGCAACATTTCGTGAGCCAGAGCCAATATGTGCGGCTCCGGCGTGTGAGGGCTCCGGCGTGTACACGCTCAGCCCAGCTCGTCCAGACGTCTGTCGCCGGCCTCCTTCTCCAAGAACTTGAGTCGCGACTCCATGCGCGAGAGCGAGTCTTGGAGCGTCGTGGTATGTGTGACGAGGTCCTGGTACAGCTCCATTGACACGTATGACATGGGTGGCCGGTTCTCGCCGTCCACGGCCGTGCGCTTGGAGGACCCGTGCAGCACCCACCCTTGCTGGTATTGGTCGCGCAGTGGCAACACGGGCCGCGTGGGGTAAGGGTTGCTCTCGCGGAAGTACGGCTTGCCGAGCTGAAATCCCGCGGGGGCGGGGCTCGTGCCTGACTCCTGGCCCAGACTGTGGTCCTGGAACTGGCCATGGTTCGGGTTGTGCGTATGCATCAGAGCGAGGTGCACTGGAGGACTTCTCTGGTGCTGGAAGCCCTGGGAGCTTGCACTCAGTTGCCCTGAGCTGCCATCTCCCGAATGTGCCTGTGGGGCCTGCCCTGGCCGTGGCTGCTGGCCCTGATATTGGACCTGTCCCATGTAAGGCTGCTGGCCCTGGTATTGGCCCTGGTACTGGCCTGGGTACTGGCCCTGGAACTGGCCATTGTACTGGCCCTGGAACTGGCCCTGATATTGCCCTGGATGTGGCTGTTGCAGTTGTGCATTCTGCTGGTAATGGAAAGGAGGAACACCCTGGCCAGGCTGCTGGTCGTGGTGGTGGTGGTGGTGATAGTGGAGCGGCTTCTGGGGGTCTTGGCGCGGCTGGCGGATGTCCCGCGGATAGACGTCGTCGTGCTTGCTGAATTTACCGTCCGCACGTAACTCGCGGTCAGACAGACTCCATGCATTGCCCGACTGCTGCTCGCGGTCCTCGCCGTTGTGGTGGTAGTGGTGGAAGTGGTGGTGGAAGTGCTGCTCGCGCGAGAATCCGCGCACCTTGCCGGGCGCGGCCAGCTGCTGCTGCTGCTGTAGCGCCTTCATGCGGAACATGTCGTAGTTGGAGCGGTTGAGCGGCAGCCCCACCAACGCGCCGTTGTCGCTGCCGCCCGAGCTGCCGCAACTGGCTGACGCGGACGCAGGCTCAATGACAACCTCCATAGGGGCGGCTTTGGGCGACTCCTTGGGCACGTCCGTGACGAATGCGTCCTTTCCCCCGGCCGTCACGTCGGACGTGGACCCGGACGACGACTCGGGGCGGTTGCTCATGTCGGTGGTCAACACCAGCCCCAGCAGCTGGCGCTCGAGCTCCATGGGCTCGGCCGACTGGTCAACCTCGGGCTCGGCCATGGCCTCGTCCTCCGGGCCTATGCTGTCGACGCTCTCGTCGCCCGCGACGCACGCGTGTGGCGAGTGGAGGTGCCGCGTGAGCGCGTCGGGCCGCGCAAAACGCCGCTGGCACCGCAGGCAGTGGTACGGCTTCTCGCCCGTGTGGAGCTTCTCATGACGGCGGAGGTCGTGGATGCGCCGGAACAGGAGCTCGCACAGCGGACACTGGTGCGGCTTGGCAGCCAGGTGCGTGAGCTCGTGCGACACCATGTTGTGCTTGCGGGTGAACGCCTGGTTGCAGACTTTGCACACGAAGCGGCGCGGCGCGTCGGCGGACGTCGCGTCTGCCTCGGCGTCCAAGGGCTCGGCCTTGATGGTCACCTCGGACGAGTCCTCCGGCACCTCGTCAATGGGCACGGGCCGGTCGGCGTCGTGCTTGTCGTCGCTGTCCGGGCGGCGGAAGTTGTCCGAGTCGGACGTCTCGTAGGATGCTTCGTTCGACAGGTCGCGTTGGGACCCGCTCTCGAACCCCCATTGGTTGGCCGGAGCGTTGTCAAGGTTCCGGATGTTCATCAGGCTCGACAGCGGCGGCATGGATAGTGGAGGGAACAACAATAAGTATGATGGAGTGGTAGGTAGGGACCGTGGGTTGACTCTATTAGGTAGTGAGTACAATCTGAAGAGGGTGGCTCGATCTCTCGATCGGCAGTGGAAGAAACCAGTATATGTTAACTGAAGGCGGATGCGGGACCAAATCATTTTCATAGCAATCTTGCACACTGCGCGCTGTGTGCACGCCTGGAGGGCGGACCAAGTGGTCCGGGACTGCACACAGCCGCCGTCATCGCCTTCTTTGCGGAGTTCCGGACCAGAAAGTCGGTGGCGCCCAAAGTGAAAGAGCTCAAAAATGGTCACGGCCCATCGCTACACAGCCGTGCGCTCGCACAGAACGGAAAGAAAAGGAAAGAAAAAAGAGAAGACTAACCAGAGACAGGCCAATGAAGTGGCCGGAGAAGACTGAAGAATGGAGAAGAACCAAGTAGACCGGCGGCAACTATGGAGGGGCAACTTACGCAGGGAGGTGCACATGACCGCTTGTGTGCCTGGTCATGAGCCGCACGTGACCGGACCACCCCTGACGATGACCTGGACCAACAAATCCGAGTCAACTAACCAGGCGCGTGCACTTGACCATGTGATCCCCATGTGACACAAGTGAAACGTGACTATAGTCAGGTGATCAAGAGATATCACCTGATAGTGGTCACCCCACTGAATCACCTGACTATAGTCCGGTGACTTAGTCGAGCGGGATCACGCGCGAGATTCCACGTGGGGGATGCACGGGTCCCGTCGCCACAGCAACTATCGCTTAGCCACCGCCAACAAGCGATAACGACTGATGTCGGTCGAATCGGTGAAGTGGGTGGATACCCGCCCAGCCTCGCCCCCGCTGTTTCTGCCAGCGCCGGGCGCTGTTTCGGGTCTTGGTGAAATCGGTGCGTGCACGCCCGGCCCCCTGTAATCGTAAATTATTATCGCCGATACTACCAACAACACCCAAAACACCTTTTGCTCCACTATCTGCGTTGCCTGCTGCCCCAGTCTGAGTCTTCTGCTAGCCGCTTCAGGCTATTTTTTTCGCCAGGGCCCCACTTACCCCGGAAAAGCTTGCCTTTCGCATTGGCAACCTTCCTCTCGAATTTCACCTCCTTGCGTTCGTCTCTAGACCGCAATAGCGAGTTCCACCATAGCGACATCGCCCTGCGTGTGTTGCCCACTTCTCGGTTGCAATTCCAGCTCAGCGGCGCCCAACCTTGAGCATTTGACATCGCTCCAAGTTCAGTTCCAATCTTATCTTCTGCAGATTACTGCTATTTACTGTCTATTGCTGATACCGCCGTGTACCGCTCCTCAATTCGCTGGTTGTGAATTTGTCCGGTATTCTGTCTTCAATTCTTCTTACAATTCTTATACCCTTTGTTCAGTTCTAGATGTCCTTAATCACAAACAGAAAGAGACCGAGAGGCTTCAGCGAGAATTTCGACAAGTCCAGCAAAGCCGCCGCCACAGACGGCGTGCCCAATGCGTCTTCACAGCAAGTCAAGGCGTTTGAAAACCTATCGTCGCTGTCGGGCTCCACGTTCAATGGTTCGCCCAACTTGAACATGAGCAGCATGAACAACTCCGACACCACGTTTGATGCGCGTGGAGGACCCTTTGACAAAATGTACGGCGCGGCCCTCCAGGGCAGCGACAACGTTTTGGAGGAGGAGGACGAGTTGTTTGACGAAACCGACGATGTGTTTGACGACGACGTTGTGTTTCTCGAAGAACGCACGGTGAGGCCCAGCGTGCGCAAGAACCAGAGAAACAACTCCGACTCGTTTCTCCTCGATCGGGACATGCGCGAGGCGTACAAGATGTTCAACGTGAACAACGTCGAGACGTCGACCATTTCGTTTGAGATTGACCAGTGCATGGGCGCCAAAAAGCAGCGGACAAACTCGCTTCCGCAGTTGCCGCAGGCTAGGTGCTTCTACGAAAAGATTCCCAACAACTACATTCTCCAGCACCCCAAGGTGGGCGACATCAAGACGCACATTGTGCCGCACAAGTTGAATCTTCCTCCGTGCGACGACGACGAGGGCCACTACATCATCCGCGAGAATGACGTGTTCGCCAACCGGTTTGTTATCCGCAAGTTGTTGGGCCAGGGCACCTTTGGCAAGGTGGTTGCGTGCGACGACAAGCTCAACCGCGAGACGGTGGCCATCAAGATCATCCGCAACATCCCCAAGTACCGCGACGCGGCCAAAATCGAGCTCCGGGTGTTGACCACCCTCAAAAAGTTCGACAACGAGAACAGAAACCACTGCATCCACTTGCGCGAGTGCTTGGACTTTCGCGGCCACATCTGCATTGTCACGGACTTGTTGAAGATCTCGCTCTATGACTTCATGGAGCACAACAAGTTCATCCCGTACCCCGGGTCGCACATCCAGGCGATATCCAAGCAGTTGATCCGGTCCGTGACGTATTTCCACGACTTGAACTTGATCCACACAGACCTTAAGCCAGAGAACATTTTGCTCCACGACGACTCGTTTCTGCGCAAGCAGATCCGCAGCAGCACCATCATCACCAGCTACATGAACTTGAATCTCACCAGCGACAAGCGCCGCCCCGACAAGGTTCCGAAGCTACTGAAGATCCTAAATAACCCGTTGATCCAGATCATCGATTTCGGCTCCGCCATCTTCGACGACGAGTACCACTCGTCCATCGTGTCGACGCGACACTACCGGGCGCCGGAGATTGTGCTTGGGGTCGGGTGGTCGTTCCCGTGCGACTTGTGGTCCGTGGGATGCATCTTGGTGGAGCTAGTCATTGGCGAGCCCGTGTTCCGCACGCACGACAACTTGGAGCACTTGGCCATGATCGAGAAGATTGTGGGCCAGCGCATCGACAAGGACATGGTGCGGCACTCGAAGCAAAAAGAGAACGAGTGCGGCATGAAGTACTTCACGAATGCGTTTCTGCGAGACTACTGCAACTTGAGCGAGGATGAGATCGATGACGTGATTGACGACGAGGACGACGTGATCATCGACGACGAGTCGACGGAGGACAACTCGCTCACGCTCATGTTCCCGACGCCGTCGACGCCGGAGAAGTTTGTGCGGAGCGTGGAGCAGCTACTGCGGATTGATCTTTTCATCAGCGAGCGCGTGGGGTTGAACATCAACTTCGACTACCTGCTCAGCGAGAACTTCCAGAACAACCTGCACTTGATGAAGTTTGGCAACTTTACGTTCTGGTGGTTTTTCATTGACTTGCTCCGCAAGCTCTTTGTGATCAACCCGAACGAGCGCATCACCGCGCTCGAGGCGTTGAACCACCCGTGGTTCAATTTGGGCATCGAGGACGAGGGCACACTCTGACCCTCCCTCTCCCTACCTCCCCTCTACCCCCTCCCCTCCAACCTCTAGATGTACAGGCTATACTAATGTGATGACGAACTTTGTACGACGGCCCCTCTCCGCAACCACCGCACCCCTCTCACTCCAACCAAGAATGTACAAGGTGGGGTCGACTAGACTAGCCACAGTACATTGCTACGTGGACGAGTCGACCGAAAACAGCACAGGTGGAGCCAAATGTGTACTTGAGTGATTTTTCTTATCCCACCTACGGTAAACCACGCACTATAGTACCCCACTACGTCCGTACGAGCTTAGCCCATGCACAGCCGGCTTTCCAAGCCAAGACCAAAAGGGCAAGCCAAAGCAAAGTCCAAACCCATGAGGCAATGTGTAAACAAGCAATAAGAAATGAGTCAGGTGGGGTTGCTAGTCGGTTGCGTGCCGCGGCAGAAGGTTAAACTCTCGGACGCACGATGGGCAACTCGAGTCGCGCACGTGACACGGTTGAGCCGAGAATGTGGTGCAAATGGAGAGCAACACATGGTCGAAATGCAGTGCCCGAGTTGCCCTTCTCAACAATGCACCCCTTCAAAGTGCGACAATCAACGAAATCGAGTGCGACAATCAGACCAAAGGTGGTGCAGGACATAGACATTGTCACGGTCTGGCCACCAGAAAGACCACTTGATCTGAAAATTCAGAAGCGCACGGACTGGAAACAAGTAATCTCATGATCAGCCCAACACAATACCGAGCTCCTTCACTTGGTGTTTGTGGCTGTGACGTTGTGGCTGTGACGTTGTGGCTGTGGGTGGTAGGCTATGATTGTGTTGTCGCGGAGTTGCAGCTTGTCGCACCAGTGTCGCAAGTTTGGCGTGAGCCTCCCGCGATGGAACCACCAAAAGCAATCACACCTGCATGCGGCGCACCGTAAGCCACTACGTCACAATACTCGGGCGCCGCCATGAGAAAATTTTTCGCCGTGCATGAACCGTTGCCAGTCCGATTGAGGCGCACATTAGTGGAGGCTGTGAGCCGCCGTGCAGCAGGCAGCGGCCATGTGCCCGCCTTGTCTGCAGGAGAGATCGAAGGAAGCAAATTTTTGCATTCTCCGACGCAATCACACTTCCTAAAACGGCAGGTGCGATCGCCAGGTACTCACACCCGCACACCACCACAGCCACTCCATCCCGCTCCCACACAAACACAAACCACGCAAACAAACACAAACACATACAAATTGGCGTTGTCAATTGATATTGCCTTCGTGTTTGGCCAAGCCTGGCGATTGGCCCGATCGTTTGCATGGGATTCCGCATGCTCGGTGCCTCGCGGCAAACACCGACTGGTGCGCACCCGACCAGCCGTGCACACAGCACATGCAGGCCGCAACTCCTATTTGGACGTCACGTGCGCCCCGATTCGGGAGAAGCGTACACAGACCGAGGCCCCGCCACCACAACTTGCGGCGCCGGCGCCCGTCGCGGCC